>SJYX01009481.1:0-19628 GCA_006410675.1 Oreotragus oreotragus
TTTGCCAACAAAGATCCGTCTAGTCAAGGCTATGGTTTTTCCAGTGGTCATGTATGGATGTGAGAGTTGGACTGTGAAGAAAGCTGAGTGCCAAAGAATTAATGTTTTTGAACTGTGGTGTGGGAGAAGACTCTTGAGAGTCCCTTGGACTGCAAGGAGATCCAACTAGTCCATCCTAAAGGAGATCAGTCCTGGGATTTCTTTGGAAGGAATGATGCTAAAGCTGAAACTCCAGTACTTTGGCCACCTCATGCAAAGAGTTGACTCATTGGAAAAGACTCTGATGCTGGGAGGGATTGGGGGCAGGAGGAGAAGGGGACGACTGAGGATGAGATGGCTGGATGGCATCACGGACTCGATGGACGTGAGTCTGAGTGAACTCCGGGAGATGTGATGAATAGGGAGGCCTGGCGTGCTGCGATTCATGTGGTCGCAAAGAGTCGGACATGACTGAGCGACTGAACTGAACTGAACTAAAGCAGGAGAGGGGGCGGTGGCTTTGGGGGAGGGATCTTTGCAGCCACCCTCTGAGCACCAACCCGGGGAGACCCCCAGGATAACAGTGCAGTAAGCAGGTGACTACAGCCAGACACAGGCCCAGCACACTTGCCAGGGAGGGAAGGGATATACAATCGAGAATCTGCACAAGGAAGCAGTGGGTTCTCCGAATCCCTTCAGAGGCTTCCAGTGGAAAATTCTAGAAGCATATAATTCTGTGAGGGAACTGCACAGTTGTCTGAGAGCCGGTCAAGCAGCCTCACGGTCTGGCAGACTCTGGGGGCTCCTCGGACGATGGCGGGGGTCCCCCAGGGCAAAGGACGGGGCGGGGCCAGTACACCCAGCCCCGCCTCCCAGGCGCCCCTGGCGGCTTCTTACAGACTCAGTTTTGAGTAGATCGTCCTGAAATGCAGCTCGAAACCAACACACCGTCTGCGACTCAAAAACGGGAACATTTAGACAGGATTTCATTTTTTAAACAGTTTAGATTACGCTGGCAGAAGGTTTCCAACAAGAAAAGAGAAAATCTGCAAACGCATTCCTAAAATCAGGCACTCCCCTTGCCTTTGGCAATGGCTGCACCTCTCGCCCACCCCTCTCAAGAAGGAAATTCCCCAGGAAGCTGCCTGCTCCTTGCTGGGTCTCGGCTGGGGAGCAGGTGGTCCGGCCCCCACCCCCTGGAGGAGTCGGGGAGAGGCTGCACATCACTAAGCACGTGTTCAGTCCAGCTCAGTCGCTCACTCGAGTCCGACTCTTTGCGACCCCGTGGACTGCAGCAGCCAGGCTCCCGGGTCCATCACCAACTCCCGGAGTTCACCCAAACTCATGTCCATTGAGCCGGTGATGCCATCTGACCATCTCATCTTCTGTCATCCCCTTCTCTGCCCTTCAATCTTTCCCAGCATCAGGGTCTTTTCCAAGAAGTCAGCTCTTCGCATCAAGTGGCCAAAGTCTTGGAGTTTTAGCTTCAGCATCAGTCCTTCCAATGAACATCCAGGACTGATCTCCTTTAGGATGGGCTGGTTGGATCTTTTTGCAGTCCAAGGGACTCTCAAGAGTCTTCTCCAACACCACTTGTTCAAAAGCATCAATTCTTCAGCACTCAGCTTTCTTTATATTCCAACTCTCACATCCATAGGTGACTACTGGAAAAACCATAGCTTTGACTAGACGGACCTTTGTTGGCAAAGTCCTGTCTCTGCTTTTTAATATGCTGTCTAGGTTGGTCATAGCTTTTCTTCCAAGGAGTAAGGGTCTTTTAATTTCATAGCTGCAGTCACCATCTGCAGTGATTTTGTTAGAAGCACTGATATACCAGAGAAGATGTCCTTGACTCCAGACTTGACAGAAAAGGTTCTTTTTATTATGGAAAGGACACACAAGAGTGATCTGAGCCATGCTTAAGGGTTTGGAGTGGTGGGGACCCCAGCTCCGGAGAGAAAGTAAGGTCCAGGGGAGGGACATCCTTTATGGGGGGTGGAGGGGGAGCTCCAGAAGTGTGTGATCTGTGGGCAGAGGCCCAGCAGTGCCAGCCACCCTGCATTTGCTTGGCCCTTCCCGAGCCTGTGGGTCACAATGCTGACCTGTTATAGTAATGAAATTCCACAGCTCGCTTGCATGGTCTTGGGAGGGCTGCACCTGCTGTCGCAGATTTTATGGCGCAGATATACACATAGACCAGGGCTTCCCGGGTGGCACTAGTGGTAAAGAACCTGCCTGCGATGCAGGAGACTTGGGCTCAGTCCTGGGCTGGGAAGATCCTCTGGAGAAGGAAGTGGCAACCCACCCACTATTCTTGCCTGGAGAACCCCATGGACGGAAGAGCCTGGTGGGCTATAGTTCACGGGGTTGCAAAGAGCAGGACTGACTCAAGTGACTTAGCACATGCGCATGAACACGCATGAATATAAATCAAGGGACTTCCCTGGTGGCCCAAGTGGTTAACAATCCTTCTGATACAAGGGGTGTGAGTTCGATCCCTGGTCAGGGAACTAAGATCCCACATGGCCAAAAAACAAAAACAAAACAAATATATTGTAAAAAATTCAATAAAAATACTTTAAAAATGGCTCACATCAAAAAAAAATTTTTTTAATTATTTAATTTTTTTAAATAAATGAACAAACATAGACCAAGACACTGAGACACATGGGGAAAAAAGGAGAGAGAGACCTCCTCCCCTCACCAGATGCTGGGGATCAAACCGGGTCCTCCCCAAATGGAGCCTGACCCCCAGGACCTCACCATGTGACCTTGTCTGGAAATAGGTTCTTCACAAATCAAGATAAAATGAGCTCGGTGGGGAGCCCTCCTCCAAGATGGCTGGTGTCCTTATCAAAGGGGGAAATCTGAACACAGTCAGACATGCACACAAGACACGCAGACTCACATTTCCGGGAAGATGAAGACCCACGTCTGCGAGCCGAGGAGAGAGGCCTCAGAAGGAACCCACCCACCTCTACCTTGATCTGGGACTTCTGCCTCAGAACCTGGAGATAACTCATCAGGTTGAGCCACCCAGTCTGCGCTGGTTTTTTGTGGGGGGCCCAGGAGACTGATGCCCTGGGGGATAATAGGTTCTCAATAAAATCTGAAGATGAAATAAACCACGTAGTGTTAGCATTGAGAAAACCCCAAAAGGGATGGACTACCGCAGCTGCTGTGTAATCCTTTTTCCTCCCTCCAGAGCCAGTGACACCAACAAGGTGGCAGCAAGGTCCACCAGGTGCCAGCCTTCGTCCAAGATAGGAACGCCTGCTTATCTCCCAGTTCTCGGCCCTGAGGAAGAAGACCCTGCCTGCGTGTTCTCTCTGATACGTGTAGACTGGAGAAAAGAAAGCGGTATCTAGATTTCTCCAACATCAACCATCTCTGCTCTGAGAAAAGTCACAAATTAGGGAGAAATGAACCCTTGGTGTCCTGAATAAGACAGAGAGGTTGTCCTTGGTTTTCACGTCAAGTGTCTGCTGCTGCTGCTAAGTCACTTCAGTCGTGTCCGACTCTGTGTGACCCCACAGACGGCAGCCCACCAGGCTCCCCCATCCCTGGGATTCTCCAGGCAAGAATACTGGAGTGGGTTGCCATTTCCTTCTCCAATGCATGAAAGAGAAAAGTGAAAGTGAAGTCGCTCAGTCTGTCTGACTGTTAGCGACCCCATGGACTGCAGCCCACCAGGCTACTCCGTCCATTGGATTTTCCAGGCAAGAGTACTGGGGTGGGGTGCCATTGCCTTCCCCACGTCAAGTCTCTAGTTGCTGAAAACACGAGAGAAATGGAGGGACCCCCACGTGGTGGTGTTGACGAGGGGCCAGGCCTCTGTCTGAGGCACGCTGCTGTTGTTCTGTGTGCACCCTGGGGACGGCACTCTTCAGACGACACTGGGTCCCCACCTGGAAGCAGGGCCAAGACTCAGGACAAGCTGGAGACTTCCACGCACTGCCCATGACAGAGCACAGAGGGCCCTCCGGACACATGAGCCAGCTCCAAGATATACACCTTGGTGTCTGAAAATTTCTCTCTCTTTTTTGTGATTAAAAGAAAGGGTATGATCTGCTCCAGAGAGCAAAGGCAGCTTCAGATATGGCTCACCCTATCACTACTGCAGACGGCGACTGCAGCCGTGAAATTAAAACACGCTTGCTCCTTGGAAGGAAAGTTATGACCAACCAAGACATCATATTCAAAAGCAGAGACATTACTTTGCCGACTAAGGTCGTCTAGTCAAGTGAAGTGAAGTCGCTCAGTCGTGTCCAACTCTTTGTGACCCATGGACTGTAGCCCACCAGGCTCCTCCGTCCATGGGATTCTCCAGGCAAGAGGACTGGAGTGGGGTGCCATTTCCGTCTAGTCAAGGCTATGGTTTCTCCAGCAGTCATGTATGGATGTCAGAGATGGACTGTGAAGAAAGCTGAGCACTGAAGAATTGATGCTTTTGAACGATGGTGTTGGAGAAGACTCTTGAGAGTCCCTTGGACTGCAAGGAGATCCAACCAGTCCATTCTGAAGGAGATCAGTCCTGAATAGTCATTGGAAGGACTAATGATGCAGCTGAAGCTCCAATACTTTGGCCACCTGATGCGAAGAACTGACTCATTGGAAAAGACCCTCACTCTGGGAAAGACTGAAGGCAGGAGAAGGGGATGACAGAGGATGAGATGGTTGGGTGGCATCACTGACTCAATGGACATGAGTTCGAGCAAGCTCTGGGAGTTGGTGGTGGACAGGGAGGCCTGGCGTGCTGCAGTCCATGGGGTCACAAAGAGTCGGACACGACTGAGCAACTGAACTAAACTAAACTGATCACCACTGGCACACCCTCTAGCCAGCGGTGATGAAGAACTTTCAAATAGCTCTAGATCACTAAGGGCAAAACTGCACCCCCGAAGGCATAAATCAGGCAGAGCTGTGTGTACTTCAAAAGCTGCAGCTCTGTGCCTCAGATATGTGTGTGACACGTAAGTTTAAGAATACTGAAGTGGCTTGCCATTCCCTTCTCCAGTGGACCACGTTCTGTCAGACCTCTGCACCATGACCCGCCCGCCTTGTGTTGCCCTGCAGGCATGGCTTGGTTTCATTGAGTTAGACAAGTACAGTATGAAAAGGCAAAATGATAGGATATCAAAAGAGAATCTCCCCAGGTCGTTAGGAGCCCAATATGCTACTGGAGATCAGTGGAGAAATAACTCCAGAAAAAATGAAGGGATGGAGCCAAAGCAAAAACAATACCCAGTTGTGCATGTGACTGGTGATAGAAGCAAGATCCGATGCTGTAAAGAACAATATTGCATAGGAACCTGGAATGTCAGGTCCATGAATTAAGGCAAATTGGAAGTGGTCAAACAAGAGATGGCAAGGGTGAACGTCGACATTCTAGGAATCAGCGAACTAAAATGGACTGGAATGGGTGAATTTAACTCAGATGACCATTATATCTACTACTGCGAGCAGAAATTCCTCAGAAGAAATGGAGTAGCCATCATGGTCAACAAAAGAGTCCGAAATGCAGTACTTGGATGCAATCTCAAAAACGACAGAATGATCTCTGTTCGTTTCCAAGGCAAACCATTCAATATCACAGTTATCCAAGTCTATGCCCCAACCAGTAATGCTGAAGAAGCTGAAGTTGAACGGTTTTATGAAGACCTACAAGACCTTGTAGAACTAACACCCAAAAAAGATGTCCTTTTCATTATAGGGGACTGGAATGCTAAAGTAGGAAGTCAAGAAACACCTGGAGTAACAGGCAAATTTGGCCTTGGAATGCGGAATGAAGCAGGGCAAAGACTAATAGAGTTTTGCCAAGAAAATGCACTGGTCATAGCAAACACCCTCTTCCAGCAACACAAGAGAAGACTCTACACATGGACATCACCAGATGGTCAACACCGAAATCAGATTGATTATATTCTTTGCAGCCAAAGATGGAGAAGCTCTATACAGTCAACAAAAACAAGACCAGGAGCTGACTGTGGCTCAGATCATGAACTCCTTATTTCCAAATTCAGGCTTAAATTGAAGAAAGTAGGGAAAACTGCTAGACCATTCAGGTATGATCTAAATCAAATCCCTTATGATTATACAGTGGAAGTGAGAAATAGATTTAAGGGCCTAGATCTGATAGACAGAGTTCCTGATGAACTATGGAATGAGGTTCGTGACATTGTACAGGAGACAGGGATCAAGACCATCCCCATGGAAAAGAAATATTAAAATTAAGTTGGTATTAATCCAAACTAAAAAAAAAGGATCTTCACGACCAAGATAATCACGATGGTATGATCACTCACCTAGAGTCAGACATCCTGGAATGTGAAGTCAAGTGGGCCTTAGAAAGCATCACTAAGAACAAAGCTAGTGGAGGTGATGGGATTCCAGTTGAGCTATTTCAAATGCTGAAAGATGATGCTGTGAAAGTGCTGCACTCAATATGCCAGCAAATTTGGAAAACTCAGCAGTGGCCACAAGACTGGAAAAGGTCAGTTTTCATTCCAGTCCCAAAGAAAGGCAATGCCAAAGAATGCTCAAACTACCGCACAATTGCACTCATCTCACACACTAGTAAAGTAATGCTCAAAATTCTCCAAGCCAGGCTTCAGCAATACGTGAACCGTGAACTTCTAGATGTTCAAGCTGGTTTTAGAAAAGGCAGAGCAACCAAAGATCAAATTGCCAACATCCGCTGGATCATGGAAAAAGCAAGAGAGTTCCAGAAAAACATCTATTTCTGCTTTTGACTATGCCAAAGCCTTTGACTGTGTGGATCACAAGAAACTGTGGAAAATTCTGAAAGAGATGGGAATCGCAGACCACCTGACCTGCCTCTTGAGAAACCTATATGCAGGTCAGGAAGCAACAGTTAGAACTAGACATGGAACAACAGACTGGTTCCAAATAGGAAAAGGAGTACGTCAAGGCTGTATATTGTCACCCTGCTTATTTAACTTCTATGCAGAGTACATCATGAGAAACGCTGGGCTGGAAGAAGCACAAGCTAGACTCAAGATTGCCGGGAGAAATATTGATAACCTCAGATATGCAGATGACACCACCCTTATGGCAGAAAGTGAAGAGGAACCAAAAAGCCTCTTGATGAAAGTGAAAGAGGAGAGTGAAAAAGTTGGCTTAAAGCTGAACATTCAGAAACAAAGATCATGGCATCTGGTCCCATCACTTCATGGGAAATAATGTAAGATAGCAACCCAAAACTGTGGGATAACCAGAGAGAGAAAAAAAAGAGAACTTTCCCAAGAAAGACTCTAACCTAACGGCTTGGCCCACTCACAGAACAAAGGATTGAGCGAATACCAAAGGAGAGCTAGTTCCTGTATACAGCCCCCTGCCCCACCGGAGGCAGAGAGGCAGGTGTGCGATAACAAGAGCAGGAAGGCAAGGAACAATCTAAGCCCCAGAGACTGACATCCTCCACCAAACTGTGAGCAGGCTCCCAATTGCTAACCATACATTCCTGGGATCCTAGAGGGTTGACATCTGCCAGGAGGGTTGCAGCCTGAGATCAGCTCCCCAGATGAGACACAGGGCACATCAGAGACAATGCTCTCACGGTGTGCCAGGGAAACCGAGCAGCCAGGACCCGGGAGGTGATTAAGACGCACAGCCCAACTGGGACAGTGTACTTGCCAAGCCCCTGGTCAACTAAGCTGCTCGGACCTGGGAAAGGCACAAAACGCATGCCCAACCGACTCTGTGCCCTTGTGGAGAACACGAGAACCTGAACCTGAGCAGCTTAGACCTGGGAGCAGGAAACGCAGGGCCCACTTTGGACAGTACCCCTGCAGAGCAACCTGGAGCCTGAGCAGTGTAGACCTGGAAAGCACACACCACCATGAGCTGGGACAAACCCAGTGTGGTCCATACACTGCGAGCACTCACCACACACCCCTGTGGTTATTGTTTGCAGTGTTACTCCCTTTCCACAACACAACTGAACAAGTGAGCCTAAATAAGTGACCACTTTTGCCCCCTTGTCTCAGGGTGGAAATTAGACCCTGAAGAGACTTGCAAACAGAGGAAGGCAAAATAAACAAAGAAGAGGGAACTGCTCTGGAACTGATAGGTACAACAGATTAAAACCTGGTAGTTAACACTGACTAAGCATTGGAAGGGGCCTATAGATCTTGAGAAGTATAAGCTGGAACAAGGAAATATCTGAAACAGAACTGACCACACACTGCCCACAACAGCTCCAGAGAAATTTCTAAATATATTTTTACTATTACCATTTTTAAGTGCTTTATTACTACTTTAATTTTCATTTTTATACCCTACTATTACCTTGCAAAAAAAAGACCCTATTTTGAATGCAAATTTCATATATGTATTTTTTATAATTTTTGTGATAGATTTTGTTTTGTATTTTTGATACTGTATTTTTCAGAGTCTACTCTAGGTTTTTGATCTTTGCTTTTTGGTATTTGCTATTAATTTTGTACCTTTAAGAATCTAATCTACAATAACCATTTTCACACAGGGGTGTGATTACTGGCTGCATTGCTCTTTCCACTTCTGACTCTCCCTTTTCTGCACCTGGTCACCTATATCTCCTCCCTCCCACTTCTATTCTCTACTTAACTCTGTGAATCTCTCCGGGTGGTTCAGGCTGTGGAGAACACCTAGGGAACTGATTACTGGCTAGACTGGTTTCGCCCCTTTTGACTCCCCCTCTTCTCCTCCTGGTCACCTCTATCACCCTCCTCCCTCTTCTCTTCTCTGTGTAACTCCATGAACCTATCTGGGTATTCCAGACTGTGGAGAGCACATAGGGAATTGATTACTGCCTAGATAGCTCTCTCCCCTTTTGACTCTCCCTCTTCTCCTGGTCACCTCTATCTTTCTCCTCCATATTCTCTTCTCCATGTATCTCTGTGAACCTTTCTGGGTATCCCTCACTGTGGAGAATTTTTTCATCATTAACCTAGATGTTTTATCATCTGTGGTGTATGGATACAGAAGTCTTCAGGCTACTGTAATAAAAAGACTGAAAGCCAGAGTTAGGAGGCTGAAATCCAAAACTTGAGAACACCACAAAACTCCTGATGCCAGGGAACATTAACAAACAAGAGCTGATCCAAACGCCTCCATGTTTACACTGAATCCAAGCTCCACTCAAGAGCCAACAAGTTCCAGAGCAAGACATACCACATTAATTCTCCAGCAATGCAGGAACACAGCCCAGAGCATTAAAATACAGGCTGCCCAAAGCCATGCCAAACCCATAGATACCCCAAAACTCACTACTGGACACTTCATTGCACTGAAGAGAGAAGAGACCCAGCTTCATTCACCAGAACACAGATGCAAGATCCACTAACCTAGAAAACTTGACACGCCACTAGTCCAACCCCACTCACAGGGAGCAAGCTCCACAATAAAGAGGAAACACAACTTCCAGCCTAGAGAAAGGCCACCCCCAAACACAGAAATTTTAACAAAATGAAAAGGCAAGGAAATATTCAGCAGGTAAAGGAGCATGATAAATGCCCCCCCCAAAAAAAAACAGCAAAAGAAAAGGAGATAGGGAGTCTACCTGAAAAAGAATTCAGAATAGTCATAGTAAAGATGATCCAACATCTTGAAAGCCAAATGGAGTTACAGATAGCCTGGAGACAAGAATTGAGAAGATGCAAGAAATGTTTAACAAGGACCTAGAAGAAATAAAAGAGTCAATCAATAATGAATAATGCAATAACAGAGATCAAAAATACTCTGGAGGGAACCAACAGTAGAATAACAGAGGCAGAAGACAGGATAAGTGAGGTGGAAGATAGAACTATGGAAACAACTAAAGCAGAGAGGAAAGAAGAATTAAAAGAAATGAGGACAACCTCAGAGACCTCTGGGACAATGTTAACCACCCCAATATTTGAATCATAGGAGTCCCAGAAGAAGACAAAAAGAAAGGGCATGAGAAAATACTTGAGGAGGTAATAGTTGAAAACTTCCCTAAAATGGGGGAAAAAATAGCCACCCAAGTCCAAGAAACCCAGAGAGTCCCAAACAGAATAAACCCAAGGCAAAACACCCCAAGACACATATTAATCAAATTAATGAAGATCAAACACAAAGACCAAATATCAAAGGCAGCAAGGGAAAAGCAACAGTAACACACAAGGAAATCCCCAGAAGGATAACAGTTGATCTTTCAATAGAAACTCTGGCCCAGAAGGGAATGGCAGGACATACTTAAAGTGATGAAAGAGAAAAACCTACAATACAGATTACTATATCCAACAAGGATCTCATTCAAATATGAAGGAGATATCAAAAGCTTTACAGACAGGCAAAAGCTGAGAGAATTCAGCACCACCAAACCAGCATTTCTTCAACAAATGCTAAAGGATCTTCTCTAGACAGGAAACACAGAAAAAGTTTATAATCTCGAATTCAAAACAACAAAGTAAATGGCAACGGGATTATACTTATCAGTAATTACCTTAAATGTCAATGGGTTGAATGTCCCAATCAAAAGACAAAGACTGGCTGAATGGATAGAAAAACAAGATCCCTATATATGCTGTCTACAAGACACCCACCTCAAAACAAGGGACACACACAGACCCAAACTGAAGGGTTGGAAAAACATATTTCATGCAAATGGAGACCAAAAGAAAGCAGGAGTAGCAATACACATATCAGATAAAATAGACTCTGAAATAAAGGCCATGAAAAGAGACAAAGAAGGACACTACATAATGATCAAAGGATCAATCCAAGAAGATATAACAATTATAAACATATATGCACCCAACATAAGAGCACCACAATATGTAAGGCTAAGGCTAACACGTATGAAAGGGGAAATTAACAGTAACACAATAATAGTGGGAGACTTTATTACCCCACTCACACCTATGGATAGGTCAATCAAACAGAAAATTAGCAAGGAAACGTAATCTTTAAATGATACAATGAACCAGTTAGACCTAATTGATACCTACAGGACATTTCACCCTGAAACAATGAATCTCACCTTTTTCTCAAGTGCACACAGAACATTCTCCAGGATAGATCATATCCTGGGCCATAAATCTAGCCTTGATAAATTCAAAAAAAATGAAATCATTTCAAGCATCTTTTCTGATCACAATGAGGTAAGATTAGATGTCAAGTACAAGAGAAAAACTAATAAAAATACAAACATATGGAGGCTAAACAGAATGCCTTGAATAATCAACAAATCACACATGAAATCAAAATATGCATGGAAACAAATGAAAATGTAACCATGACAGCCCAAAGCCTATGGGATTCAGTAAAAGCAGTGTTAAGGGGAAGGTTCATAGCTATATATGCTTACCTCAAGAAACAAGAGAAAAATCAAATAAATAACGTAACGTTACACCTAAAGCAACTAAAAAAAGAAGAAATGAAGAACCTCAGGGTTAGTAGAAGGGAAAGAAATCATACGAATTAGGGCAGAAATAAATGAAAGAGAAACAAAGGAGACTATAGCAAAAATCAACAAAACTAAAAGCTGGTTCTTTGAGAAGGTAAATAAAATAGACAAACCTTTAGCCAGACTCATCAAGAAAAAAAGGGAGAAAAATAAAATCAACAAAATTAGAAATGAAAGTGGAAAATCACAACACACCACACAGAAATACAAAGGATCATAAGAGACTACTATCAGCAACTATCTCACAATAAAACAGACAACCTGGAAGAAATCGATGAATTCTTAGAAAAGTATAACCATCCCAAACTAAACCAGGAAGAAACAGAAAATCTTAACAGACCCATCACAAGCAATGAAATCGAAACTGTAATCAAAAATCTTCCAACAAACAAAAGCCCAGAACCAGCTGGTTTCACAGGTGAAGTCTACCAAAAATTTAGAAAAGAGCTAACAGCTATTCTACTCAGACTATTCCAGAAAATTGCAGAGGAAGGTAAACTATCAAACTCATTCTATGAGGCCACCATCACCCTAATACCAAAACCAGACAAAGATGACACACACACACACAGGGAAAAAAAAAAAAAACCTACAGGGCAATATCACTGATGAAACTGAAGTCACTCAGTCGTGTCCGACTCTTTGTGACCCCATAGACTATAGCCTACCAGGCTCCTCTGTTCATGGGATTTTCCAGGCAATAATACTGGAGTGGATTGCCATTTCCTTCTCCAGGGGATCTTCCCAACCCAGGAGATCTTCCCAACCCAGGACTCAAACCTGGGTCTCCCGAATTGTAGATAGACCCTATATCATCTGAGACACCAGGGAAGTCTGGTGAACTTCACTGATGAACACAGATGCAAAAATCCTCAACAAAATTCTAGCAAACAGAATCCAACAACATATTAAAAAGATGATACATCATGACAAAGTGGGCTTTATCCGAGAGATGCAAGTATTCTTCAATATTTGTAAATAAATAAACATGATACACCACATTAATAAATTGAAAGGTAAAAACCATATAATAATCTCAGTAGATGCAGAGAAAGCCTTTGACCAAATTGAACATACATTTATGATAAAAATACCCCAGAAAGCAGGCATAGAAGGAACAAACCTCAACATAATAAAAGCCATATATGAAAAACCCACAGTAAACATTATCCTCAATGGTAAAAAATTGAAAGCATTTCCTCTAAAGTCAGGAACAAGACAAGGGTGCCCGCTCTCACCACTACTATTCAACATAGTTTTGGAAGTTTTAGCCACAGCAATCAGAGAAGAAACAGAAAAAAAATACCCCAGAAAGCAGGCATAGAAGGAACAAACCTCAACATAATAAAAGCCATATATGAAAAACCCACAGTAAACATTATCCTCAATGGTAAAAAATTGAAAGCATTTCCTCTAAAGTCAGGAACAAGACAAGGGTGCCCGCTCTCACCACTACTATTCAACATAGTTTTGGAAGTTTTAGCCACAGCAATCAGAGAAGAAACAGAAATAAAAGGATTGGAAAAGAAGAAGTTAAACTCTCATTATTGGCAGATGACATGACCCTCTACATAGAAAACCCTAAAGATTCCACCAGAAAATTACTAGAGCTAATCAATGAATAGAGTAAAGTTGCAGGATATAAAGTTAACACATAGAAATCCCTTGCATTCCTATACAGTAACAATGAGAAAACAGAAAAATTAAGCAAACAATTCCATTCAATATTGTAACGGAAAGAATAAAATACTTAGGAATAAATCTACCTGAAGAAACAAAAGACCTATATATAGAAAACTGTAAAACACTGGTGAAAGAAATCAAAGATGACACAAATAGATAGAGAAAAATACCATGTTCATGGATTGGAAGAATCAATACAGTGAGTATACTACCCAAAGCAATCTACAGATTTAGTGCAATTCCTACCAAGCTTCTGCTGCTAAGTCGCTTCAGTCTTGTCTGACCCTGTGCAACCCGAGATGGCAGCCCACCAGGCTCTGCCATTCCTGGGATTCTCCAGAAAAGAACACTGGAGTGGGTTGCCATTTCCTTCTCCAATGCATGAAAGTAAAAAGTGAAAGAAGTCGCTCAGTTGTGTCCAACTCTTTGCAACTCCATGGATTGCAGCCTACCAGGCTCTTCTGTCCATGGGATTTGCCAGGCAAGAGTACTAGAGTGGTGTGCCATTGCCTTCTCCATCCTATCAAGCTACCGATGGTATTTTTTGCAGAATTAGAACAAATAATTTCACAATTTGTATGGAAATACAAAAACCTGAAATAGCCAAAGCAATCATGAGAAAGAATGGAACTGGAGGAATCAACCTGCCTGACTTCAGACTATGCTACAAAGCTACAGTCATCAGGACAGTATGGTACTGGCACAAAGACAGAAATATAGATCAATGGAACAAAATAGAAAGCCCAGAGATAAATCTATGCACCTATGGACACCTTATCTTTGACAAAGGAGACAAGAATATACAATGGAGAAAAGACAATCTCTTTAACAAGTGGTGCAGGGAAAACTGGTCAACCACTTGTAAAAGAATGAAACTAGAACACTTTCTAACACCTTACACAAAAATAAACTCAAATGGATTAAAGATTTAAATGTACGACCAAAAACTATAAAACTCCTAGAGGAAAACACAGGCAAAACACTCTCTGACATAAATCACAGCAGGATCCTCTATGACCCACCTCCCAGAATAATGGAAATAAAAGCAAAATAAGCAAACAGGACCTACTTAAACTTAAAATCTTTTCCACAACGAAGGAAACTATAAGCAAGGTGAAAAGAAAGCTTTCACAAAAGAAGAAAATAATAGCAAATGAAGCAACTGACAAGGAATTAATCTCAAAAATATATAAGCAGCTCCTACAGCTCAATTCCAGAAAAATAAACGACCCAATCAAAAAATGGGCCAAAGAACTAAATAGACATTTCTCCAAAGAAGACATACGGATGGCTAACAAACACATGAAAAGATGCTCAACGTCACTCATTATCAGAGAAATGCAAATCAAGACCACAATGAGATACCACTTCACACCAGTCAGAANTGTACACCCATGGCAGAACCATGTTGATGTATGGCAAAACCAAAGAATACTATAAAGTAATTAGCCTCCAATTAAAATAAATAAATTTTTAAAAAATTAAAAAAAAAAAACACAAGAGGTACCATCTCATGCCGGTCAGAATGGCTGCTATCAAAAAGTCTACAAACAATAAATTCTGAAGAGGGTGTGGAGAAAAAGGAACCCTCTTACACTGTTGGTGGGAATGCAAACTAGTACAGCCACTATGGAGAAGAGTGTGGACATTCCTTAAAATACTGGAAGTGGAACTGCCAAATGACCCAGCAATCCCACTGCTGGCCATACACACCGAGGAAACCAGAACTGAAAGAGACATGTGTACCCTAATGTTCATCGCAGCATTGTTTACAACAGCCGAGACATGGAAGCAACCTAGATGTCCATCAGCAGATGAATGGATAAGAAAGCTGTGGGACATATACACAATGGAATATTACTCAGCTATTAAAAAGGGAACACATTTGAATCAGTTCTAATGAGGTGGACAAAACTGGAGCCTATTATACAGAGTGAAGTAAGTCAGAAAGACAAACAGCAATATCATATATTAATGCATATATGTGGAATTTAGAAAGATGGTAACGATGACTCTATATCCAAGACAGCAAAGGAAAATCTGTGGGAGAAGGCGAGGGCAGGATGATTTGAGAGAATAACAATAAAACATGCATATTACCATATGTGAAATAGATCACCAGTCCAGGTTCAATGCATGAAACAGGGCACTCAAAGGTGATGAACTGGGACAACTCTGAGGGATGGGATAGGGAGGGAGGTGGGAAGGGGGTTCAGTATGTGGGACACATGTACATTCATGGCTGATTCATGTCAGTTCAGTTCAGTTCAGTCGCTCAGTCATGCCTGACTCTTTGCAACCCCATGATTCGTAGCACGCCAGGCCTCCCTGTCCATCACCAACTCCCGGAGTTCACTCAGACTCACGTCCATCGAGTCCATGATGCCATCCAGCCATCTCATCCTCAGTCGTCACCTTCTCCTCCTGCCCCCAATCCCTCCCAGCATCAGAGTCTTTTCCAATGAGTCAACTTTTTGCATGAGGTGGCCAAAGTACTGGAGTTTCAGCTTCAGCATCATTCCCTCCAAAGAAATCCCAGGGCTGATCTTCAGAATGGACTGATTGGATCTCTTTGCAGTCCAAGGGACTCTCAAGAGTCTTCTCCAACACCACACTTCAAAAGCATCAATTCTTCAGTGCTCAGCTTTCTTCACAGTCCAACTCTCACATCCATACATGACCACAGGAAAATCCATAGCCTTGAATAGACGGACCTTTGTTGGCAAAGTAATGTCTCTGCTTTTCAATATGCTATCTAGGTTGGTCATAACTTTTCTTCCAAGGTATAAGCGTCTTTTAATTTCATGGCTGCAGTCACCATCTGCAGTGATTTTGGAGCCTCAAAAAACAAAGTCTGACACTGTTTCCACTGTTTCCCCATCTATTTCCCATGAAGTGATGGGACCAGATGCCATTATCTTTGTTTTCTGAATGTCGAGCTTTAAGCCAACTTTTTTGCTCTCCTCTTTCACTTTCATCAAGAGGCTTTTTAGCTCCTCCTCACTTTCTGCCATAAGGGTGTTATCATCTGCATATCTGAGGTTACTGATATTTCTCCCGGCAATCTTAATTCCAGCTTGTGCTTCTTCCAGCCCAGCGTTTCTCACAATGTACTCTGCATAGAAGTTAAATAAGCAGGATGACAATATACAGCCTTGACGTACTCCTTTTCCTATTTGGAACCAGTCTGTTGTTCCATGTCCAGTTCTAACTGTTGCTTTCTGACCTGCATATAGGTTTCTCAAGAGGCAGGTCAGGTGCTCTGGGATTCCCATCTCTTTCAGAATTTTCTACGGTTTATTGTGATCCACACAGTCAAAGGCTTTGGCATAGTCAATAAAGCAGAAATAGATGTTTTTCTGGAACTCGCTTGCTTTTTCCATGATTTAGCAGATGTTGGCAATTTGATCTCTGGTTGCTCTGCCTTTTCTAAAACCAGCTTGAACATCTGGAAGTTCACGGTTCATGTATTGCTGAAGCCTGGCTTGGAGAATTTTGAGCATTACTTGACTAGTGTGTGAGATGAGTGCAATTGTGTGTTAGTTTGAGCATTCTTTGGCATTGTCTTTCTTTGTCAGTGTATGGCAAAAATCACTGCAGAGTTGTAAGGTAATTAGCCTCCAATTAAAATAAATAAATTAATTAAAAATAGTAAATAGAACAAAGAAATTAAAATGGCACACAAGAAAACATCTATTTAAAACAAAAGAAGGAAATAATGGAGGAAAAGAACTCCCCCCTCAAAAAAGACACATATAGAAAACAAATATCAAATGGTAGATGCAAATCCTATCTTATCAGTAAGTATACTAAATGTACATGAAATAAACACTCCAGTAGACATTAGATTGGCATAATGGATTTTTTTAAGTTCCAGTTATAAACTTACTAAAAGAGACAAACAAAAAGGTTGAAAATACAAGGATGGAAAAAAATATACCACACAAACAGTAGTGAAATGTCGATACTAATATCAGACAAAATAGACTTTAAGAAAATCCTAAGGAATTCATACAGATACAGAAACCTCAATGAGAACTAATAAACAAATTCAAGGTTATAGATTATAAGATTAATGTACAAAAATCCATTGTATTTCTGTACACTTGCAATAAAAAAGCCAAAAATTAAGGTGAAGTAATTCTATTTATGATGGCATAAAAAAGAATGAAATATTTAGGGATGAATTTATCAAAGGAACTGCCAGATGTACTCTCTGAAAACTATATCAGACTGTTGAAATAAATTTTAAAAGACCTAAATAAATGGAAAGACACTCTATGTTCATGAACTGGAAGACTCAATATTAATATGGCAATTATCCCTAAACTGAACCATAGATTCAACACAGTCCCTGTTACAATCCCAGCTGGCTTCTTTGCAGAAACTGTCAACCTTATTCTAAAATTCATATAGAAATGAAAGGGACTCAGAACAGCTAAAACAATCTTTAAAAAGGAGAACAAAGTTGGAAAACTCATCCTTCCCAATTTCAAAACTCACTACAAGAAGCTACAGTAATCAACATAGTATAGTACTTCCATGAGGATAGACCTAGAGATCAATGAAATAGAAAATCCAGAAATAAACCCTTTATTTATAGCAAACTCATTGTTGACTAGGGTGTCAAGACAAGAGGGAAAAAGTGGTCTTTTACAAACAGTCATGAACAACTAGATTTCACATGTAAAGGAATGAAATTGTGCCCCTACATCTCACAACATAGGGCAAAACATGAAGTAAACCTTTATGAACTTGTATCAAGCAATGTTTTCTTAGATATGACAACAGAAGCACAAGAAACTAAAGAAAAAATAGATAAATTAGACTTCATCACAATTAAAACTTTTTTACTTCAAAGGACACCATTAAGAAAGTGAAAAGACAACTCACAGAATGGGAGAAAATATAAGCAAAGCACCTATCTGAATGGAACTTTTAATCAGAATATAAAGAATTCCTTATATATTTATATTTAACAAATATATAATATATACATGTATAATAAATTAAAAATATGTCTGTATAATGAAAAGACAAATAATCCAATTAAAATGGGCAAAGGATTTGAATACACATTTCTCCAAAGATGATGTACAAATAGCCAATAAGCATAAAGATGTTCAACATTAGCCACTAGGGAAATGCAAATCAAACCACAAATATATTGGGCTGGCCAAAAAGTTTGTTCCAATTTTTCCATAAGATGTTACAGAAAAACTCAAAGTTTTTGGCCAACCCAATAGCTTTGAGGTTTTGATTCTCAAGTTCATTATGAATACAATAAGAAATTACTTTTCCATTTTGAATGAACAAAAAACTATGTATTATACATGCCTGGATTCCCTGGTGGCTCAGACGGTTAAGTGTCTGCCTGCAATGTGGGAGACCCGGGTTCGATTCCTGGGTAGGGAAGGTCCCCTGGAGAAGGAAATGGCAATCCACTCCAGCACTCTTGCCTGGAAAATCCCATGTACGGAAGAGCCTGATAGGCTACAGTCCATGGGGTCGCAAAGAGTCGGAGACGACTGAGCGACTTCACTTTCACTTTATACATGCCTAGTTAGTTCACTGTGGCTAAAAGGTTTACCTTAAGGAGGACACAAGGAAAAATTGAATTATACAAGACTTTCAAGTTAGTGATGAATCTAATGTAAGATTAGTATAAAATTTTACATTTTCTCTTACCTGGTTTATTTTGATCATTCTCTTCAGGACTATGACTATTACCTCTATAAGAGCTAAAAGGCTGGCTACTCAAAAGGTTATCACACTGCAGGCTGTGGCACAAGTTCTCAAGAAAGCGAAGAACAAATGATGCACTGTTCACTGGAGGCAGCTGGATGGAATGAATTTCCCCATCAAAAGCAGCTATGAAAAGATGTCAGAGTCACATCATAGAAAGATGAGAACCATAACATCAACAACAACAAAAGCCATCAATATAGGAAATATAAATCTAATGTGTGATTTTTGTAATTTATAAAGGAATAATCTTAAATTATATAAGTTCCTCTCATTCAAACACAACAGTCTGAACTAAGAAAAGCATTCTCATTTTAAAATATTCATAAAGTAAACAACAACAATAGAAACCCACTGATCTACGAAACTTTCTACTTTTTCAAACATTGAGTGAAGTGAGTGAAGCCCTCAGTTGTGTCCAAATCTTTGCGACCCTGTGGACTGTAGCCCACCAGGCTCCTCCGTCCATGGGATTCTCCAGGCAAGAATACTGGAGTGGGTTGCCATTTTCTTCTCCAGGGGATCTTCCCGACCCAGGGATCGAACCCAGGTCTCCCACATTGCAGGCAAACGCTTTAACCTCTGAGCCACCAGGGAAGCCATGGGTACAAATGCAGTATCTGATTACACAATCATGAAAGCCATATGTATTTTATCCCTTAATCACTTCTTGAATCACATTTTTATTTAGAGATTCTTATAGTCTGTTTTCTAAAATATATATATATATATATATATAAAAAAATATAAAGCTCACTTTATCTATCAGTTCAGTTCAGTTCAGTTCAGT
>SJYX01009481.1:23621-96144 GCA_006410675.1 Oreotragus oreotragus
ATGATCCCCTCCCAGAATACTGGAAATAAAAGCAAAAATAAACAAATGGGATCTAATTAAAATTAAAAAGCTTCTGCACAACAAAGGAAACTATAAGCAAGGTGAAAAGACAGCCTTCTGAATGGGAGAAAATAAGAGCAAATGAAGCAACTGACAAACAACTAATCTCAAAAATATACAAGCAACTTATGCAGCTCAATTCCAGAAAAATAACCCAGTCAAAAAATGGGTCAAAGAACTAAAGAGACATTTCTCCAAAGAAGACATACGGATGGCTAACAAACACATGAAAAGATGCTCAACGTCACTCATTATTAGAGAAATGCAAGTCAAGACCACAATGAGATACCACTTCACACCAGTCAGAATGGCTGCGATCCAAAAGTCTGCAAGCAATAAATGCTGGAGAGGCTGTGGAGAAAAGGGAACCCTCTTACACTGTTGGTGGGAATGCAAACTAGTACAGCCACTATGAAGAACAGTGTGGAGATTCCTTAAGAAATTGCAAATAGAACTGCCTTATGACCCAGCAATCCCACTGCTGGGCATACACACCGAGGAAACCAGAACAGAAGGAGACACATGTACCCCAATGTTCATCGCAGCACTGTTTATAATAGCCAGGACATGCAAAAACCTAGATGTCCATCAGCAGATGAATGGATAAGAAAGCTGTGGTACATATACACAACGGAGCATTACTCAGCCATTAAAAAGAATACATTTGAATCAGTTCTAATAAGATGGATGAAACTGGAGCCTATTATACAGAGTGAAGTAAGCCAGAAAGAAAAACACTAATACAGTATACCACTAACACATATATATGGAATTTAGAAAGATAGTAATGATAACCCTGTATGTGAGACAGCAAAAAGAAACACAGATGTTTAGAACGGACTTTTGGACTCTGTGGGAGAGGGAGAGGGTGGGATGATTTAGGAGAATGGCATTGAAACATGTATACTATCATGTAAGAAACGAATCGCCAGTCTATGTTCAATACAGGATACAGGATGCTTGGGGCTGGTGCATGGGGATGATCCGGAGGGATGATGTGGGGTGGAAGGTGGGAGGGGGGTTCAGGATTGGGAACTCATGTACACCTGTGGCTGATTCATGTCAATGTATGGTAAAAACAATACAGTATTGTAAAGCAAGATAAAGTAAAAATAAAAATTAAATTAAAAAAAAGATGTGTCACAGTAAGTTCTAATGACCTGGAGAAAATTTTTCATTAATTTTAAGAAAATAAAAATGTTCTTTCTATACATGCTGAGGTTCACAAAAGAAAATTTTAAGAATAAATGCTTTCCTTAGTATAATAAAAACATTTAGAATTTAGAAGTAAATACCTTATAATCACAGTCAAGTTTCCTTCATTTTTCTTCACTGAGAATCAAATTCTAATCAACATACAATGTATATGATTATTACCAAAAAGAAAATATATTGTCCCCCTAAATCAAAAGGCATGTTATTTTTCTCCACTGCTTTATTGTAAAATTTTCATCTATACAAAGTCTGTATTTAGTACAATAAAAACCCATTAATCTCACTTTCACCATGTTGAAATATATGATAATTCTCAACTTTTTGGCAACAGCTGGAGAAGGATCAACCTTGTCATAGAAATATCACCTACTAAAGACAACCTGAGGTACTGATGGCCTTGACAAAGTTCTGAGCACAAATGAGCTAAACAAGGATTTCAATGTTTATACTCATTTAGTCAGTCTCACCAGCTAATGGACTAAAAATCAGAAATAATAAAGTGACAAAATGGGAAATATAACAATAATTATTTTAAAAGTGATACCTATTTCAAGAAATTAAACTATAATTTCTTTTTAGTAAGAAAAGAAAAATTGAGGGGAAAAAGTCCAGGGAAGAGAAGAATGTAAGAGAAAGATAATTAAGAATCTAGGAGAGGAAGCAATAAAACTTGCTATAAAAAAAAACCAGGAAAGGAATAAGGAAATCTGAAGAAGATGACAAGTCAAAAGGATTAATTAGTTTGGGTGCCTGTCATTTCACACTCTACAGAGCAAACAGCAATTTAAAGTCATCATGTCCCTTGACAGGCAAGGATCTGTGAAAATTTTAAACGGCATTTAAAAAAGGTTTGAGGTAGCTTTAAAAATATTTACAAGACAAAAAGACAAATTGTGAAATGAGATAATGGGAAAACAAGAATAGATTTGACAATAATGCAAATGTTATAAATTTTACCAAGAGGGATAAAATATCTTAAGGATGCTGAATTTTCAAGTGACTCATGTATTTAAACAGACTGTTTTTCCTTAACATCAAAAATCTTTTCTCCCTCTTATTTTATTTTCAGGATTTCAAAGACACTGAATATAATACAACGTAAGTACTAATTTTATACTCTTAAAAATACTGATTTACCTGTAGACATTACTATTTTAGATGACCCAGGGACAGCATCCTTATCATATGAAATGTTACCACGTTCTCTGGCCAGTGCATTTAGAGAAGCTGAAGACGTGGAGCAAATGACAGGAATACATTTTCCCTGTTATAAAAGAAAAAAATTCCTAGATAAGGAGGTCAGAAAATCATTGGCATCACTGGTCCACAAATGATCAGTGATCAGAAGTCTTTTGGGATGGAAATTTCTCTGTTAAAATTGTACTACTTTTCAAACTGTGCTAAGAGGAGACCATAAGCTAGTCAAGTAGGAGAGGAAGAGACCAAGAGACTAGGATTCCCAATGCTATCTCTGCTCCACCTATTCACACCTTAGCCAAAATAATTATTATGTAAAACTTGTGGTTTGTTTGTTGCTTTTTTGTTTTTTTTAGCTTCCAAGGTGGCTCAGTGGTAAAGAATCTGCCTGCTGATGCAAGCGATGCAGGGTTCCTGGGTTGGGAAGATTTCCTGGAGGAGGAAATGACAACCCACTCCAGTATTCTTGCCTGGAGAATGCCATGGACACAGGAGCCTGGTGGGCTACAGTTCATAAGGTCTCAAAAAGACAAGACACAACTGAGCATCCATGCATGTAAGTTTTATACACTCTGGAAATCTAATCCAGCAATTCATCAAATGAGGTTGGGGAACCTCAACAAGGCAGAGGACAGTTGGTCTTCGGAAAGCAGTCACTCATCTGGGTTTTTACTATATCTAGCCTGCATTTCTCCATATTACACATGATAATTTTGACAAAATTAAAAGTGGCTTGCTAAAGTCCATACAGAATTATGCCCACTGTATGTTAGAACAAATGTCTTCTGAGTATTGTTAAAAATCACTAGTGGTTTATATTATATCAGCTCTTCACATTTACTAGGAGCTAACTTCAAACAAGACTCTCCAGTATCAGAAAAGAGGCCCTTGGGCCTAGAAAAGGTAATAATAGAGATATTTAAAAGGCAGCGACAAAGGAGAAAAGGCAGAACACTCAGTGCTGTTGGATTTTTATTTGTTTAAATTAGTGACTGTTATCTGGGTTCACAGTACAGCAGTAAATTATGTTATTTTTAAAGTGTTGTTGTTTAGTCACCAAGTTGTGTCTGACTCTTTTTCGACCCCATGGACTGTAGCCTGCCAGGTTCCTCATCTATGGGAATTCCCAGGCAAGAATACTTGCCTTCTCCCAGGATCTTCTCCAAGGGTCTTCTAAACTGAGAGATTAAACCTGCATCTTCTGCACTGGCAGGCGAATTCTTCACTGCTGAGCCACCAGGGAAGCCCTTTTAAAGTATACTGAGTTTTAAATAAACTTCCCCAAAGATAAATACACCCATGCAGTATTTTCAGTGTGGCTTTGAAGAGGTCAAACACTATTCAATCTTAAGTTTATCCAAGATTCTACACCTTTATACTTAAAGAGTACATTTCTTACAGACAAGATGTATTTGGACCCTATATATAACAGTTTACATCTGCCAGTCCCAAAATCCCAATCCCTTTCTCTCCCCCTTCTCCCTTGTAAAAAGCCTTATATACTCTTGGTACATTCCTCAAGGGTGTCATAATACTCTTGTTGTTGTTCAGTTGCTAAGTTGTGTTCAAATCATTCGAGCCCACCAGGCTCCTCTGACCATGGGATTTCCCAAGCAAGAAAGAATACTTGAGTGGGTTGCCATTTCCTTATCAAGGGGACCTTCCCAACCCAGGGATCAAATCCACGTCTCCTTTATTGGCAGGTGGATTCTTTACCACTGAGCCGTCTGGGAAGCCCATATAACACTCTTAGTAAATCCAAGTTCAGTTCAGTTCAGTCGCTCAGTCATGCCCAACTCTTTGGGACCCCATGAATTGCAGCACGCCAGGCCTCCCTGTTCATCACCATCTCCCAGAGTTCACTCAGACTCACGTCCATCGAGTCTNGCTAAAGCTGAAACTCCAGTACTTTGGCCACCTCATGCGAAGAGTTGACTCATTGGAAAAGACTCTGATGCTGGGAGGGATTGGGGGCAGGAGGAGAAGGGGACGACCGAGGATGAGATGGCTGGATGGCATCACGGACGCGATGGACGTGAGTCTGAGTGAACTCCGGGAGATGGTGATGGACAGGGAGGCCTGGCGTGCTGCGATTCATGGGGTCGCAAAGAGTCGGACACGACTGAGCAACTGAACTGAACTGAACTGAACTGATCCCAATTGAGGTAATTTTAGTGAAAGGTGAAGCTCTTTGGGTTGATATTTTGGTGAATGATGGAGATGATGATGACAATGAAAATGATGATCATCACCATGATGCTGATGATACTGGTGATGATAACAGTGGTGTTAGCAGCTGTAACGGATGCTGCCAATGGTCCACTCTATCCCCATGGTCCACCCTGGAGGCTGGTGGTTGCTGATGGCTTCCTGCATTTCTGAAACCACTGGGTTTCTCTGTCCACAGGAGGCGTGTTCTGAAGTTGAGTGTAGAAACAGAGCATGAGTGCTGGGGAGTTAACATCCCCCTTTCTCCTCCCCAGGGGCAGCCTCAGTCAACAACACAAAGGAGCTGGAAGGCTGACACCCCATGGTCCTTGGAGGGACAATGGCCTCTATAGTCTCTAAGCAGGTCCCACACCACAGTGACTGCTCCACCATACCTTGTATCGATTTACCTGCTTCACTGCCTTGCTTCCCATTCCTTCCCCTTCTGGACCACCTCCCCTAAACTACTTGCACCAAAATCCTTGTCTCAGGCTCTGACACCCCATGGTCCTTGGAGGGACAATGGCCTCTATAGTCTCTAAGCAGGTCCCACACCACAGTGACTGCTCCACCATACCTTGTATCGATTTACCTGCTTCACTGCCTTGCTTCCCATTCCTTCCCCTTCTGGACCACCTCCCCTAAACTACTTGCACCAAAATCCTTGTCTCAGGCTCTGTGTTTGGGATACCCTAAGGCTGTATATTGTCACCCTGCTTATTTAACTTATATGCAGAGTACATCATGAGAAATGCTGGACTGGAAGAAATACAAGCTGGAATCAAGATTGCCAGGAGAAATATCAATAACCTCGGATATGCAGATGACACCACCCTTATGGCAGAAAGTGAAGAGGAACTAAAAAGCCTCTTGGTGAAAGAATAAGAGGAGAGTGAAAAAGTTGGCTTAAAGCTCAACATTCAGAAAACGAAGATCATGGCATCAGTCCCATCACTTCATGGGAAATAGATGGAGAAACAATGGAAACAGTGTCAGACTTTATTTTTTGAGGCTCCAAAATCACTGCAGATGGTGATTGCAGCCATGAAATTAAAAGACATTTACTCCTTGGAAGAAAAGTTATGACCAACCTAGATAGCATATTCAAAAGCCGAGACATTACTTTGTCGACTAAGGTCCGTCTAGTCAAGGCTATGGTTTTCCCAGTGGTCTTGTATGGATGTGAGAGTTGGACTATGAAGAAGGCTGAGTGCGGAAGAATTAATGCATTTGAACTGTGGTGTTGGAGAAGACTCTTGAGAGTCCCTTGGACTGCAAGGAGATCCTACCAGTCCATTCTGAAGGAGATCAACCCTGGGATTTCTTTGGAAGGACTGATGCTAAAGCTGAAACTCCAGTACTTTGGCCATTTCATGCAAAGAGTTGACTCATTGGAAAAGACTCTGATGCTGGGAGGGATTGGGGGCGGGAGGAGAAGTGGACAACCGAGGATGAGATGGCTGGATGGCATCACTGACTCGACAGACGCGAATCTGAGTGAACTCCAGGAGATGGTGATGGACAGGGAGGCCTGGCGTGCTGCAGTTCATGGGGTCGCAAAGAGTCGGACATGACTGAGCGACTGAACTGAACTGAGCTGAAACTAGACAAAAATCAGATGCTTACCCAATGATGGGGGCTGGGTCTGTCCTTTCTTCCAGAAACTTGTATGCAAACGTCATGCAGACCTTTTTGGCTCCAGAGGCTGGTTTCATGGAAGACAGTTCTTCCCCAGACCAGGGTGGAAATGGTTTTGGGATGATTCAAGGGACTGACACTTATCATGCCCTTCATTTCTATTATTATTGCATCAGCTCCACCTCAGATCCCTGGGTCAGGAAGATGCCCTGGAGAAGGAAATGGCAACCCATTCCAGTATTCTTGCCTGGAGAATCCCATGGACAGAGGAGCCTGGCTGGCTATAGTCCATGGGGTTGCAGAGAGCTGGACAGGACTTAGAGACTCATCAGCAACAACTTGCAGACCTATGAGGAAGTCATTCCTAAGCTCATTTACAGTTGAGGAGACTGAGGCTCGGGGAGATGGAGTGGTCCAGCTGGAGTCACCCAGCAGATGGGCGCTACGCTGTCTGTCTGCCTCTGCAGTCTGGGCTTGTTCTAAGTTATGAACACATGTGCCAGCGAGAGGTGGACATGTGGTCCATCCCCTGACTAACAGGCCTTGGTTGGGGGACAGGGGTGGCCAAGGTCACAGAGCAAATCAAAGCATCGTTAGGACCTGAGTGTCCTTATCTTCTCAGCGACCAGCCTGGTCCCCTCTGGGACAGAGATCCAGGCATGTGAAATCAAGAATGTGCAACTGGCGGTGAGCAAGCATTTCATTCATGCGTCTCTTCAAGCATGATGTATGTGTGTGAGTGTGTATAAGTGTGTGTGCGTCTGTGTTTGAGTGTGTGTCTCTGCGGGAGTTGGGGTTTGTATGTGAGAATGTGTGTGTGTGTCAAGTGTGTGTGAATGTGTTCACCTGTGATTGTGTGGGCCTCCTCTGCAGTGAAGCGTACAAGCATACGGCACAGCCCGTGACATCGTGAGCTGTATGTCAGGGGGAGTCAGAGCAGTGTCCTGGCAGGGCCGATACAGGGGTCAGTGATGGGATGGGAGAAGTTCAGGAGAGTTGGGGCTGGGACAGGGGGTCTGCCACTTGTCCGAATGGTCAGGAAGGGCCCTGAAGTGGAGGGACTCAGTGAGGTGCCAAAAGGTGAGTAAGCTGGGTGAGGTGTTGCCAGGGATCGGGTGCCCTGGCAGATCTGGGCTGGCTGGTGGGGGTAGAGAGAAGCTGAGGTTCTCTTGTCTCTTCTTGGCTATGCTTTGACCTGCTTTGTGACCTTAGCCTCATCCTTCCCCAGCTGTGGTCTCAAAGTCCCCAAGGACAAAGCCTGAGCAGTCCCAGGGGCACCCTCTGACATCGGCCTGGTGGGGAGGAGGCAGTTCTTGGTGTGGGAATGGCTTCTCTGCACCTGCTCTGGCCTGGCCACACTGAGCGTCTTTTCCGAGGGAAGCCTTGTAAACCGAGTTGACCCCAGGATGGGACCAGGCTGTGGGCAGATGGGCTGGCATCTGGCCTGGCCCCCCAGACTCACTGTGATGGGCTCACAGCTGGCAACAACCTTTTTGGGGGGGGACTGCTTCATGCTTTGTCAGGTGCCTGATGAGCCCTTTCTGAGTCCTGATCCAACAAACCGATGATAAAATATGTGTTCTCAGGGCAGGAAGGCCCCAGCAGCCCATTATGGGAGACATTACCGTGTTTGAATTTAGAAATGAGGTCGTGGGGTGACATATAAATGCCGTCTCTATTTGCTGCTGGGGCCAGCAGCCTCCTCTTTCACGTGGAGTCACAGAATGCAAAGTTTACATTTGTTCTTAGGATGTTTGCTCCCCTTGGCTGATATCTGGACAGACACAGAAGCTGAGCACTTCCTGCAGCCCCGGGTTTGCCGGAAGCCAGGCTGAGAAATTGGTCTGAAATCTGGGAAATGATAAAAGGGAAACATACTGTCTCCCAAGCCCCTTATTTCTAATCCTTATAATAGCTCTAGTGGGTGGGGGATGGGCTGGGGAATGTTCACTTGCAAAGGGCTGGCTGTCTGAGTGGGGCTGATGATCTGGGTGAAATGTGGGTGAATCAGGGACACCATTGCTGGCCAAGACTCCTGGTTGTACCAGCTGCTTCAGTTCAGTTCAGTCGCTCAGTCGTGTCCGACTCTTTGCGACCCCATGAATCGCAGCACGCCAGGCCTCCCTGTCCATCATCAACTCCCGGAGTTCACTCAGACTCACGTCTATCGAGTCCGTGATGCCATCCAGCCATCTCATCCTCTGTCGTCCCCTTCTCCTTCTGCCCCCAATCCCTCCCAGCATCAGAGTCTTTTCCAATGAGTCAACTCTTTGCATGAGGTGGCCAAAGTACTGGAGTTTCAGCTTTAGCATCATTCCTTCCAAAGAAATCCCAGGGTTGATCTTCTTCAGAATGNGATGCCATCCAGCCATCTCATCCTCTGTCGTCCCCTTCTCCTCCTGCCCCCAATCCCTCCCAGCATCAGAGTCTTTTCCAATGAGTCAACTCTTCGCATGAGGTGGCCAAAGTACTGGAGTTTCAGCTTCAGCATCATTCCCTCCAAAGAAATCCCAGGGTTGATCTCCTTCAGAATGGACTGGTTGGATCTCCTTGCAGTCCAAGGGACTCTCAAGAGTCTTCTCCAACACCACAGTTCAAAACCATCAATTCTTCGGCACTCAGCCTTCTTCACAGTCCAACTCTCACATCCATACATGACCACAGGAAAAACCATAGCCTTGACTAGGCGGACCTTAGTCGGCAAAGTAATGTCTCTGCTTTTGGATATGCTATCTAGGTTGGTCATAACTTTTCTTCCAAGGAGTAAGAGTCTTCTAATTTCATGGCTGCACTCACCATCTGCAGTGATTTTGGAACCCAAAAAAATAAACTGTATGTTTAATAATAAGGCACTACAGAGACCCATAATAGAAATTAGTAGTAGATATAACTAACCTTTCTTCCTGAGTGTGGGCCTTTTTTCTTTGTTGTGGTATTCTTAACAGAACTTTCCTTCCTGGGGACTGAAGGATATCCAGGTGGTTTAGGCCGACCTGATTTCTTAATCTGATGTGTTGGTAATATTATAGCACTGTTCTGTGGAGACTGCATTGAGTGCTGAGCTGCCTTGGAAGGAGGCGGCTGTGTTTTTGTAGTATTCTTTGTAACAAGAACTGAGAGAAAAAACACACAACACAAAAATATGATTAAAGTAAATGACATAATTAAAGTATTTTCTTCTTGATTCAAAAGACATTTAACTCAATCTTTAAAACTATTTTAAAGGTTACTCACTGAAAACCACCTGAAATAAAGGTACCATTTAAAATCAAGTTACAGATATTTAAGATTTTAGATTATCAGGAAATGGTCTGAGTCTCTAGAAAAAATTAAGATGCTCTTATAAGAACCAGTATATTCAAACTTACCTGGCACACTGAAAAACTCTATTAATTTACCTTTTGTCTGTTTCTCATATTTCTAGACCCTGGCAGATAAAAGTTTTTCCTTCAGAAAAGACTATCCAATGATGCCATATATAGGAATAATTCTGCCCATCAATATAGAAAAACATAAAGCAGCTACAATGGCTCCTGTTTCATCTTCTAAAGGTCAAAGGAATCCCCCTACTTGATTTTTAATGGCTAAAATACATTATATCTCTATATGTATATTTAATAGTAAAGTTTTATAAGCTACAATATAGACTCTACATTAACATTGTCACAGAAGGACCATCATATCCAAATGATTTGAATTTGTTACTTGGAGCCCAATCAAGACAGCTTTAATATTTCAAATGAAGGTTACTTGCCAGGTTACTCTTACATATATTCAAAGTTAAGTAAAAAGAGATATTTTTAGTATTAATTCCTTAATTTCATTAGTAGAAAAAATGAATTTTACATAGTAAATAGTAGTGATGTCAAAAAGTCTTTACAGGAAGAGCTGAGCTACCAGGGAAGACCCCTGACCCTGTATACATCTATAAAAAAAAAAAAAATCAACTACTTTTATTAGGTCTCTGGTAGCTCAGCTGGTAAAGAATCCACCTGCAATGCAGGAGACCCCAGTTCGATTCCTGGATCGGGAAGATCACCTGGAGAAGGGATAGGCTACCCACTCCAGTGTTCTTGGGCTTCCCTGGCGATTGTAGTATTCTTTGTAACAAGAACTGAGAGAAAAAACACACAACACAAAAATATGATTAAAGTAAATGACATAATTAAAGTATTTTCTTCTTGATTCAAAAGACATTTAACTCAATCTTTAAAACTATTTTAAAGGTTACTCACTGAAAACCACCTGAAATAAAGGTACCATTTAAAATCAAGTTACAGATATTTAAGATTTTAGATTATCAGGAAATGGTCTGAGTCTCTAGAAAAAATTAAGATGCTCTTATAAGAACCAGTATATTCAAACTTACCTGGCACACTGAAAAACTCTATTAATTTACCTTTTGTCTGTTTCTCATATTTCTAGACCCTGGCAGATAAAAGTTTTTCCTTCAGAAAAGACTATCCAATGATGCCATATATAGGAATAATTCTGCCCATCAATATAGAAAAACATAAAGCAGCTACAATGGCTCCTGTTTCATCTTCTAAAGGTCAAAGGAATCCCCCTACTTGATTTTTAATGGCTAAAATACATTATATCTCTATATGTATATTTAATAGTAAAGTTTTATAAGCTACAATATAGACTCTACATTAACATTGTCACAGAAGGACCATCATATCCAAATGATTTGAATTTGTTACTTGGAGCCCAATCAAGACAGCTTTAATATTTCAAATGAAGGTTACTTGCCAGGTTACTCTTACATATATTCAAAGTTAAGTAAAAAGAGATATTTTTAGTATTAATTCCTTAATTTCATTAGTAGAAAAAATGAATTTTACATAGTAAATAGTAGTGATGTCAAAAAGTCTTTACAGGAAGAGCTGAGCTACCAGGGAAGACCCCTGACCCTGTATACATCTATAAAAAAAAAAAAAATCAACTACTTTTATTAGGTCTCTGGTAGCTCAGCTGGTAAAGAATCCACCTGCAATGCAGGAGACCCCAGTTCGATTCCTGGATCGGGAAGATCACCTGGAGAAGGGATAGGCTACCCACTCCAGTGTTCTTGGGCTTCCCTGGCGACTCAGATGGTAAAGAATCTGCCTGCAATGTGGGAGACCTGGGTTCAATCCCTGGGTTGGGAAGATCCCCTGGAGGAGGGCATGGCAACCCACTCCAGTATTTTTGCCTGGAGAATCTCCATGGAAAGAGGAGCCTGACGGGCTACAGTCCATGGGTTGCAAAGAGTCAAATAAGACTGAGTGATCAAGCACTGCAATTTTATTTTGTTTTACAACTTATGGCTTCCCTGGTGGCTCAGTGGTTAAAGAATCCACATTCAATGCAGGAGACGTGGGTTTGATCCCTGAGTCAGGAAGATACTCTAGAGAAGAAATGGCAACCCACTCCAGTATCTTCGCCTAGGAAATCCCATGGACAGGGGAGCCTGGTAGGCTACAGTTCATGGGGTCACAAAAGAGTCTAAGACAATGTAGCAACCAAACAACAACAACATTTTACAACCTGAAACGAATTTACCACTTTGCTTCTCCCATCCTCAAAGACTAGGTGTAAACTGACCTTCTATGGAGAATACCACATCTTCCCTGCAGCCTTTTTATCTACCTCGTCACCAAGTCAAGAGGGTGGAACAGCTCAGCTGCCAGGGCAAACAGAGGACCACTTAACTACTGCCTTCTCTTTTCCCTTCCCCTTATTTATAGAAATTCACCTACTTACACCAGCCTCTTTTTAACTCTTTATCATCATCTAATTTATACTCCATGCTCATTTCCACTTTTTTCAAATAATTCTAGCAACATAATTCACCTTAGTTCTACTTACAGTCTCCCTGATATCATCTTCAGGAACAGAAAGATCATACTTCTGATGCTTCATCATCCTGACCTAATCATTAGACAATTTGTGAAGCTCTTCTACCTCTAAGATAATCAACTGTGCTTCCCTTGTCTACATCCAGCTTCCTTATCTGTCATTTTTGCTTCATACCAACTGATCATGCTTTTCATTCTCATTATAAGACTTAGTCACAAGCCCTCTTCATTTTCATCCAATCTATTAGCTATCTTCTGGCTTTACCTTACTCCCTATTAACCTGCACCCAACTGTCCACCTCCACCAAATCCCCATAACTAGTATCCCTTACGTTATCACCCCCTGATCTTTGATCATGTCCAACATGTCAGCTCCAACCTTTGAGTCACACTCTCATTTGTTTTCTCTGGTCCTGAGCTATAGAACAAAGGTCAGCAATCTTTCTGTAAGGGACCAGACAGTAAATATTTTAGGCTTTAAATGTCACATGTGGTCTCTGTCACACAATCTTCGTCTCTTCAGTTTTTTAATCCTTTATGAATATAAAAAGTATTCACAGCTCACAGGCTACATGTGGCCCTCAAATTATAGTCTGCCAACTCCTGTTACAGAACATTAGGATATGGCTGATCACTGTAACATCTATGCTAATCTCAACTAATGTGTCACTGCTTGAACTCACTGATTTCCAAGTATGTTTCCATGGCAGAACATTCTCCCCCTTTTAAGTTCCTCTCTCTCTCTCACCTTATTCCTTTCAGCAAATGACCCTACCTTCTACTTTAAGAAAAGATTAAAGGTTATCCTGTAGGAGTGATCATAACCATCCCATTTCTTCATCTTCAGTTCAGTTCAGTCGCTCAGTTGTGTCTGACTCTGCGACCCCATGGACTGCAGCACGCCAGGTTTCCCTGGCCATTACCAACTCCCAGAGCTTGCTCAAACTCATGGCCATCAAGTCGGTGATGCTATCCAACCATCTCATCCTGTCATCCTCTTCTCTTCCCACCTTCAATCTTTCCCAGCATCAGGGTCTTTTCAAATGAGTCAGGTCTTCGCATCAGGTGGCCAAAGTATTGGAGTTTCAGCTTCACCATCAGTCCTTTCAGTGAATATTCAGGACTGATTTCCTTTAGGATGGACTAGTTGGATCTCCTTGTAGTCCAACGGACTCTCAAGAGTCTTCTCCAACACCACAGTTCAAACGCATCAATTCTTCGGTGCTCAGCTTTCTTTATGATCCAACTCGCACATCCATATGTGACTACTGAAAAAACCACATCTTTGACTAGACAGACCTTTGTCAGCAAAGTAATGTCTCTGCTTTTTAATGTGATGTCTAGGTTGGTCATAGCTTTTCTTCCACTTTTACTTTCTCCATCTTAAAATACTCTTATTTTCATTCATTCTCATCTTTTCCTCTTGTATCAAATGAAGTTTTCTCTTTACTCTCCTAAGCCAAATTCTCTTTCACTTAAGTCCATAACTATCTTCTTTGGTTTCTCTGGCATTTTACAGTTTCAATTATCTTCTCTCTTCATAGTATTTAATCACTTGATCCCCAAACTCTTGCTCTCACTTACAACCCTTATATATATATAGCCCTTATTTTGAAGTTTCCTTCCCTAGTTTCTGGTACTTTCTAGGCCATGCATAAATCTTCCTTCTACTCACTACCATGATAAAAAGAAGAATCACTTATTCTTGATATTTAAATTTCCTTATTATTCTGCATTTCCTTAGCCTCCTATAATAAGCTATTCTTCCTCCAACCACTTTAAGGTCAGTAATGCCCTCTTCCTAGTAACTAAATCCAAATAAATCCTTATTCTCTTGATGAATCTCTTCAACTCCACAGTTCTGGTCCCTACCTTTTAATATATGGCATGAAGAAAAGGAAATACAATTGGGGTCTGGGCCTGAAGTTAAATTCCTGCACTAGATTAGTTTAAGACAGAACCTAGGAGTATAGGAGGTCCTCAAAAAATATTTACCAAGTAAATGAAAAATCCTTTCAACCTGCAAGCCAATGTTTCACTTCCAAAACAAGTATATTTTATATAAAGTATTACATAGTAACAAATAAAACATTACTTTGTGGAACATGGCAAATGTCATGAAAGCAATATTTGATATAAAAAATGTTGACACTTGATATTAATAAATCATGGGACACAAATATTTGAGCTGTAGCTTCAAACAGTCTTCCAAAATATAATATTCTATTTTATAATATGAATTTTTTGATGCATGGTATAAACGTTATGTATGAGCAAAGAAAATGCTCATATTATAAAAAATTTTATGTATGAAAAAAATTTTCATTTTAGAAAGCAAGCTTTTCAAAGGCAAAGATTCAGTTTGGTTCACTGCCATATTCCCAGCGCCTAGAACAAAATACTTTTTAAACTACTTTAACTAAAGAGGAATGAATAATCATTCAATACACTGAACAGCAAAATTAAACTATATACACTATACATGTATTTTCATCTCTCCTCCAAAGAGCAATCATATAACATATAAACACCATGCTAAAACTCTATTCAGTATTAAACTATTTTAAAGGAAAATAGATTTAAGACATAAGGTTAAAATTATATATATAGCACTACAACCATGTGTTCATAGTGGTAACAGTAAAAACATCTTTGAAAACAGTATATAAAATATATATAGAAGAATATGCTAATCATCTTCAATAAAACTTATATGAATACCTAATACAAAATTTACCTGGTTCCTCAGCTTTTCTTCGGGTAAGAGAGACAATGTTTGGGTAAGATAATGAAGTTACTCAATTATGAAAATGCAAAAGAAATGAACAAATATGGCAAACAATCAAAAGGCAGAAATTAAAGCCAAGAGGAGGCCTCAAACAGGGGGAACCAAAGAAAGAAAGGAGCTAGATGCCAACATTAATTTGCTACCCATTATATGCTAAGCACTTCAATATCTGTTATCATGTGTAATCCTCCCAAATGTCCTATGAGGTAGGTATTGTTCCCCACTTTACACATGAGGAAACTCAGGTTCTGTGACGTTAGGTAACTTTGCCAATATCACCCATTTGGCTAAGAGGCTTCTAATTTGTAACTGTACTTTTTCTAATATGCCACCTTGCTTTCTGTCCTCTAACAAAAAGGTATTAAATTCACTCTCCTGAGTCAATATGCATGTGTTTTTTTAAAAAAGAAGGCCCAAAAGACAACCTTGTGAACTCCTATGTGAGATTTCACTAGTAGTTGCAAGGTGCACTCTGACAGAGGGAGTCCTGGTGTTTTTTTTTTTAATAAGATATAGAGGCATACTTATAGGGAGAAAATATTAACAAGTACAGACAAAAACATGCTGATAAAACTCTTCGTGACTGGGGATTTAACCTTATTTAATTATTTACTGCCAAATTAACGTATTCATTAAATGTATATTTCTGTTGACAAAAGAAGATGCTTTATTATTGAAAGATACTGTTTGTACTCTTTGAACTATGAAGAGAGTAGCACTTCAGAAAAGGAACTATAGTTAGAAATGAACAGCAACCCCCTATTTTAAGTGACTGCTGGTTTGGTTTACATGTAGCTGACTTGAGAGGAACTAACATGGATTCAGTTCAGTTGCTCAGTCGTGTCCAACTCTGCAACCCTATGAATCGTAGCACGTGCATCACCAACTCCCGGAGTTTACCCAAACCCATGGCCATCGAGTCGGTGATACCATCCAGCCATCTCATTCTCCGTTGTCCCCTTCTCCTCCTGCCCCCAGTCTTTCCCAGCATTACAGTCTTTTCCAATGAGTCAACTCTTTGCATGAGGTGGCCAAAGTACTGGAGTTTCAGATTCAACATCAGTCCTTCCAATGAACANACAGTTTGCGATCCTTTCATCAAAGTAGTTGCCTTCAATTACAAGAGATGAAGTAGATGCCTTCTGCATTCTTCATCTGCTTTTATACTGTGCTTGTCACATAGACCCACTAGGTTCTATGTGACAAGAGATTTTCACAGTCTTTCCAGTGTACCTGGGACTCATCAGTAAGACTTTTCACAATAAATAAATCTGATTACCAAGCAAATTGACTTGATAGATAACATGGTTAAATTTCATCATTTATCTTAACTGACTTCATTCCAAGAGCAGTATTATGAAAAGGTTAAATCCCCAGGTATCTCTGGGTCTGGAGTAAAAGGTTAGTGTGCTTTTTCGTACTTTACCTATACCATATAAACACTAATCAAAAGGAATCGGTTTTATCTATAATAATATCAGGAAAAATAAACTTTATGGCAAGAAATATATTTCATGAAGGTAGAAGGGTCAATTTACCAGAACTATATAACCCCTCTATATATTTATATAGAATGTATAAATACATCTAATAACATATATAAAGCAAAGTTCATCAGAAATAAGTGGAGAAAGTCAGATCCATGATCATATTGGAATATTTTAATGCCCTACCCCCATACTTGGGGCTTCCCATGTGTTGCAGTGGTAAAGAATCCCCCTGCCAATGCAGGAGACTCAAAAGATGCAGGTCCAATCTCATGGTTCTGGAAAATGCCCTGGAGAAGAAAATGGCAGCCCATTCCAGTATTCTTGCCTGAAAAATCCCATGGACAGAGGAGCCTGGCTGGCTACAGTCCATGGGGTCTCAAAGAGTTGGACATGACTGAGCAACTGAGCACACACCCTTATACTTAATAGAATAAGCAGAGATAAACAAGTACTGATAGCATAGAGTGTCCAAACAATAATTTAAAAAATTGACCTAATTGACATATATAGGAAACATACCCAATAATTACAGGTTCAGTTCAGTTCAGTCGTTCAGTCGTGTCCGACTCTTTGCGACCCCATGAATCGCAACATGCCAGGCCTCCCTGTCCATCACCATCTCCCGGAGGTCACTCAAACTCACGTCCATCGAGTCCGTGATGCCATCCAGCCATCTCATCCTTGGTCGTCCCCTTCTCCTCCTGCCCCCAATCCCTCCCAGCATCAGAGTCTTTTCCATGAGTCAACTCTTCCCATGAGGTGGCCAAAGTACTGGAGTTTCAGCTTTAGCATCATTCCTTCCAAAGAAATCCCAGGGTTGATCTCCTTCAGAATGGACTGGTTGGTTAGATGTTTGTAATTAATTGCTCATAGGATAGTTACCCAAACTGATCATAACTTGATCTGCAAAGCAAGAAATTGGTTCATATAAATTTTGTTCTTTGATCACAATAGATTTAAGATGGTCAATGCCAAAAGAATCTTACCACATAAGAAAATCCTCATGGAATGAAAGAGTTAACAGGTAGTTGGTAGAACTGTCTCAAGGCTGAAAGATACCTGAGAATTTGATTCTTAACCAATCTTTCTTGTAATACTAACTCAAAAATTATGTACCAGATCCAAGATAAAGTTAAGTCCCTTTGACGTTATACACTGAAGCGAGTACCTCTATCTGCTGAATAAAATTATTTATTGAGTAACTGGTAATGAGAAGTAAGTTGTAATTGATGTGATGCAGTTAAAGCAGAGAATGAAAATTAGTCACCTAGTTTGAAGGTTTCTATAACTAAATATATATATATATATATATATAAAAGATGGGCTCCCAAGTACCTAAAGACCATGATGACTACCTAGCTACCTGCTTTGCAATTTCTTTTCCCAAAATAATTTAAAATAGGAAATGAAAAGTGAATTTATATCAAAATTATACCTTTTGTATAACTTGATGCTAAGAATGCCCAAATGTCAAAGTGATTGTGAATAAAAAAAGGGAATGTTCACCAAATACCTGCATGTAATTACTCATGTTTAAGCCCCATCATCACTATGTTGCAGTGTTTGTGACAAGCAAAGGTAAACTAAGAAAAAAGCTGAGGAAGACGAAAACAGAAAGCTAGCAACATGGTCTAAAGCCTAAGTTTACCTTAAGTCTGAAGATACTAGCAAATGTTTGGTAAAAATTACATTATGGACTTCAGAGATAGGACTTCAAAGTATATGCGGCAATTGAGTCAGGCACAATTTTGCAGGAGCAGCCTCCGAAACACTTTGCTTCTGAGAGGGAATAAAGATGAAGGCAAAGGAAGGAGGACTGTGTTCTTTGACAATTTGTTGATGAAGGCTTAAGGAAGCAAAATGAGGAAACTCTGGGTAAAAGCAGAAATTTTCACTTCATCAGCACCACATCAACCGAGCTGAATCAATAGCATTATATGCAGAGTGAATAAGAAAGAACCACTCCCCAAAGAAAAGTAACAAGGAGAATGTGTCACCAGTGCTAGGAAATGTATCCAGAAGTCTCCCTTGGGACTCAAGTGATGTTGAAAAACAGATAAATTCTTTAGTGTTGATGCCGTGTCACGAATTCAGCTCCCTCATTGCAGCTGTGTGCATCTTCACCCCTGCAACACTAGGAGCCATTGTTAAGAGAAGGAAAAGATACATCTTTTCTGTTAAGGACTGAACGTCGTCAGATTTTTCATCCCTCAATGAGACTTCTATTATCTTTTATATTGGGTGTTCAAGAAGCTGTCAATTAGATACAAGGCAGACTGAGAAACTACATGAGCTGGAAAAATAATCCTCAGGTCATTGTTGCTGTTGTTCACTTGCTAAGTCTGACTCTTTGGACCGCATGGATTGCAGTACACCAATTTCCTCTGTTGTCCACTGTCTGCCAGAGTTGCTCAAATTCTTGTTCATTGAGTTGGTGATGCTATCTAACCATCTCATCTTCTGCTACCCAGTTCTGCTTTTGCCTTCAATCTTCCCCAGCATCAAGGTCTTTTGCAAGAGGTCTTTTTCACCTCTTCACATCAGATGGCCAAAGTATTGGAGCTTCAGCTTCAGCATCAGCCCTCCCAATGAGTTTTCAGGGTTTATTTCCTCTAGGATTGAATGGTTTGATCTCCTTGCAGTCCAAAGGACTCTCAAGAGTCTTCTACAGCACAACAGTTCAAAAACATCAATTCTTTGGTGTTTAGCCTTCTTTATGGTCCAGCTCTCACATCTGTACACGACTACTGAAAAAGAGATAGCTTTGACTATATGCACAGAAGAATTGATGTTTTTGAACTGTGGTGTTGGAGAGGACTCTTGAGAATCCCTTGGACTGCAAGGAGATCCAACCAGTCCACCCTAAAGGAGATCAGTCCTGGGTATTCACTGGATAGCCTGATGTTGAAGCTGAAACTCCAATACTTTGGCCACCTGATGCAAAGAGCTGACTCATTCGAAAAGCCCCTGATGTTGGGAAAGATTGAGAGCAGGAGGAGAAGGAGACGACAGAGGATGAGGTGGTTGAATGGCATCACCGACTCAATGGACATGAGTTTGGGTAAACTCCAGGAGTTGATCATAGACAAGAAGGCCTGGCGTGCTGTGGTTCATGGGGTCACAAAGAGTCGGACACGACTGAGCGACTGAACTGGACTGACTATACAGACCTTTGTCAGCAAGGTGGAGGGAATTAAGTTTGTTCCTTAATAACACATCAAAACAGATACAGCTCAACTGTACAAAAATAATAGTTCCTTGTTAGAATAGTTCTGTCAACTTTAACAAATGTTTATTAGACATATAGCACAACTATTGTAGAGACCAAAAAAGAAGCTGAAGTTACTCTGAAGGGAAATATAGGGCATAAAATACTGGATTTTGACACAAGATGTAATCAAATTAGCAGTAAGGTCTATATGGTTGAGATTGATACAGTTGTTAGAAAGTAAATTAATTTATCCTTACAGAGTGACATACTAAGTAGTTAAGGTCCTGGGATATGGAATCAGTCAGCGATATGCTTGATGCCTGAGTAATAGCAACTTTTGTGCTTTTCAGAACTAGTTTCTGGGAAGAAGATAGGAGACTTGTAATCAGGGCTTTCTTCCCTTTGGGAGAAGGGATTGTGGAGATTGGATTTGGGAGGAACATATACCCATGTGTGTGTGGGGGGTGGTGTGTGCTTACATATTCTATGCAAAAACATTTAGTGTGTCCTGCATGATAAAACAGATATGTTCTTTGTGGCTACTGATGTGTGCACAACAAATGTTACTTTATAATTCACTACCTGATCTCATCTGACCTAAATAACATTATCCCATTTTACAAATCATGAGAACAAGGCTATGAAATAGAGAGAGTTGATGGCCAACAGAGGGAGGCTAGGGCTGTAATCTGCTTATCAATATTCAGAGTTCCAACTATAGCTCCAAAGCTACACAAATCTAATCAGGTTATTGCTGTGCTTAGTTCCCTAAAGGGTTGTCTCTTGCCATTAGAATCAATGACAAACTATACAAGAAAAATTAACATGCCTCTGTGTGTGTGTGTGTGTTTGTGTGTGTGTGTTTGCATGAGTGTGTTCATATGCATGGGCCCTCAGTTGTGTCTAACTCTTAGCAACTCCATGGACTATAGGCCCTGGGGTCTTCTGTCCATGGGATTTCTCAGGCAAGAATACTGGTGTGGGCTGCTATTTCCTTCTCCAAGGGATCTTCCAAACCCAGGGATTGAACCCGAGTCTGCTGTCTCTCCTGCACTGGCAAGTGGATTCTTTACCGCTGCTCCACCTAGAAACGGACAACATGCATGGGTCCCTGGCACATACTTCAGGATCCTGTCTGGACACTCTCCCATCCCTCTCTCATTTACATGGTCTTCATCTTATACCTCAAACATACAATCCTTTAGCATGTTATACTCCTTCATGACAGTTGACATATTTAGTTTTACTACTCACTATGAATAATCATTTATTTACTATTTGATTTCCCAGCTAGGCTATAAATTTTGTATTGGCAATCCACCTGTGTGTTGTTAATGTGCTCTATGCCCAGTGCTTTGTTCAGTATATGGAACATAGGAAATACTCCCTGCATTTCTTAAGTCACACCCTAACTCCAAATAAGAATATTATCTTCCTGTGACTTTGTATAGACCCTGCTCTTAGGCCATCTTTCTGAGAGCAAGCAAATTACATCCAGCTTCTTTGGTTAGAGTGTAACTTCTGCCCGTTCTTCCAAATCCAATTTAAGACTTTCTAGGACAGCTATTTCTCCATCTTGCCATCTTCACACATATTCTGTTAGAACCACACATTCAACACTTGATTACACTGATTCTTTTTATAAAAATATGTATATTTCATGAGTACGTTTTCTTTTATTACAATGAGATTTAAATTTTTTAAAAGAAATTCTTCATCTTTTTATCCTCATTTTTTTAACAAAGCCCAGTGCCTGCTGTACACCTTCAGACTGATAAATAGCAACTTGATAACATTTATTTGAAAGATATTGAAGAGTAGAGAGCAGTTTAGAGACAAAGATTTTTGATGGAGTAGTTGGTCTGAGCTGATCAAAGGCAGATTTGGGAAAGACAGTTTTTTTTTCTTTTCATTTCTTTTTTAAGAGGCTGCATGTCTAGAGATTGTAGTGAACATTTCAAAACACATCTGAGCAAAATTACAGATTAGATATTTGTCTCTTAGAATGCATGTGTGAGAAATATACTGATGAAGTCAATCTGAAAACTACTAAGAAAGTCAAGGTTAATAGGAGACAAATAGTTTGAGAACTCCCAACACAATATTCACAGAAGTTCTAATTTAACTTCATATGAAAAAGCAAAACAGAAAGTGAAGGAAAACTCACTGGAATTTAAATCACTTAAAATCATCTGTGTATTTGGCCCCTTTTATTCAAATATTCTTGGTGTTTTCAAACGCTGAATTTAATCAACCCAATAGTTCAGAAATTGGCAATCTGACAGAAAGGGAATAATTGAATAGACTTTTCTTCTTTCATCATGAATAGAACTTGTGGACTGAGGAAAACTATTTATTCCCTATTCATCCCTTGCCATAAATCTATGGAACTGAACAACCTTGTTCTGAAAACCCCTTTCAGACAGGGAACATGAAGCTCTTAATCTCAAAATCCTGTGTCCCAACCTGTATTAAGCTGATAGGTTTTTTTTTTTTTTTCTTTTTCTTACATGCCTATTAGCTATGTAGTGTCTGGCTTTTATAAGGCACTTTTTTGAAGTGAAAAGATAGAAGGAGAAATTCAAGAAGATGCTATTGTGAACAATAATATTTTTAAAATGATAATTGGCAAACATGAAAGTCTCTTAGCCACAGTTCAGAAAAAAATGCATTTTTAGAGACTTGACTTAAGCAGGAACAAAGGTGATGAATTCCCTTCTGTAGTACATATCCAGAACTCTCTTTTTAAAGTACCCGGCATTTCCTTATTTAGTTTAGGTTTAGATGAAGGCACTGCTGGCTCCTATTAAAGTTTTAATGTGGGATCTGAGATATGACTAATTTGTTGATCCCATATCAACTACATGAAGTAGTGTATCAGATATACCAAGCTGAAGGGTGAGGAAGTAAGAAAGATAAGTTTTGACAAGAGACAAAGGGAATTATGATTCTGGATGCATCCTCCAGAGGGAAAAGTCTTATGATAACCTCAAGGTAAGAAAATAGTTATTGAAAGGGATAGAGTAGGAGAGGACAAATTATTTAATTCTTAATTTCAAAGTGAACCTACCACAGACATGTCAGCTCAATGGTGTGACTAAGTTTTGAGTTTCAGTTGGCTTAGGATACCTTGCTGTGACATGGGAAGGAAATAAAGAAATGGGAAAAAAATGCCACAGTCATAGAAGTGTCCCTGTAGTCGCACAGAAATATATCTTTTCTCTCCTAGACTTGCAATGGCTATTATACATTCACACAAAGTTGCCTACTTTGATGAGCTATGTTGACTACACAGCACAGTTATTTTTACCATCACTAAATCTGTTTGTGAGCCAAAACCAAGATGGTATGCACAAAAGATTTCAAGTAGGTGTTGGAGCTGGGTAGAAGCATGGATTACGTGAATATGGCAATGCCTGCTCACTTCATAAAATAGTGACCAAGTCTTTCCTTGATTTTATTTTTCTCTCAATTCCACTCCCTACCCACCCACAACTCTACATCAAAGTTGACACCATCTCAATACATTTTGTTAATTTTTAATGCAGATGACTCCCTGAATGTTTATCAAGTATACTATGCATTCAACAATTATAAAACATATTTCCTTAGAAATGTTGGATGGACAAGTTAGGACCTGGGAAGAGACGGAGGTAGGTGTAGAACGCAGGTTTCCTTTACTTCTTCCTTACTGATGCTGGCTCATTGATGTTAGCAATCAAAATTTTCTAAAATAAACATCCCCCAGATGTCTTGTCCTAATCTCAAAACCCATGATTATGATAAAATATCGAACCTGTGAATATGTCAAGAGGAACTTTGTAGATGTAATAAGGTTACTAATCAGTTGACCCAAAATAAGAAGATTATACTATATTATCCAGGTGGGCCCAATGTAGTCACAATTGCCCTCAAAAGCAGACATTTTTCTCTATCTAGAAACAGAAGACAGGAACAGGAAAGAAAATGTGGATATGAGAAAGTCTGAAGCATGAGAAGTTCATCATTAGTGGTTTGACAATGGATTGTAGGGGACACAGATGAAATTCAACTGAGCCTTGGGAGCAAAGAGAAGGAGACATTGACAATGAGGAAGTGAGGACCTCAAACCTACAACTTATATGGAACTAGAATTTGCCAACCATTCAAATGAGATTACAGTGATTCTCTCCACAAGTCTCCAGATAAAAGCTCAGCTGAAACCTTGGTTTCAGCTACATATGATCCTGAGCAGAAATCCTAGGTAAACCCTCATGGAGTTTTCACCATAAACTAATACAGACACATACTGATATATTTATAGATGAAATTATGTGATGAAGGACTTGCATGAAAATAATCTAGTGGAGGGGCGATGTGAGGATGAGGAATATATGAAACGTGACTAACCATGGGTTGTTAATTGGTGAAGGAAATTAGTCATGGAGGTTCATTACATTATTCTATATATATTTAAAACTTTCCATTGTAAAAAGGTTAAGAAAATTGGAATGTGTGCCTGACACAGCATTGTTGTCATTCAGTCACTAAGTCATGTCCAATTCTTTGCAACCCCACATGCTGAAACACTCCAGGCTTCCCTGTCCCTTACTATCTCCTGAGGTTTGGTCAAATTCACATCTGTTGAATCAGTGATGCTACCTAACCATCTCAGGGCAATAGTTGAAGTTGACTCCATAACTCTTTTTTTTTTTTTTGTATTTATTTATTTTTTTACACGAACTCCCAAACATGAAAAGTCCATATCCATTTTGAAACTCTGAAGGATAAAGTAATAGGAGAGATTGTGAGAATTATTGAATAATTTCTGACTGCCCTCAAAGGAAATGACGAGAGGGAAGAGAGAGAGAGAGAGTTGCATTTGGGATATAAATAGACTTCTACCATAGAGGGACAAAAATTATGTGGACTAGTGATCAGCAACATGCAAAGAAAGTAGATATGAGATCATGTCTGTAGGCTTGACTAGGATTTGATGGTGATGGGCTATGCACAGTGTGGCCTGAAGAAAACTAAGTGACCTCTTGAAGAGTGCATTTGCTCTCTTAAGACTTAAAAATGAAAGATCTTCAGTGATGGGCATCTCTGAGGAACCCAAAACAGTACACCCATGAAGGAAAGTCTTGATGATGAAAAGATCTACTACATAAGACTGTGCCTTTCCCTGTATCCATCTGTTTTCTGGTTCTGCTTTGTAGGAATCCTAATCCTTTTAAGCATGTGGGAGTTGAGTGGGAGTAGTGGGAAAGAAGAACAAAACGGACCACAATTTTCATCTATCCTGCCCCAGGTGGGAAGGAAAGAGGCAATTACCACCAGAACAAGTTAAATGTGTAATTATTACATAGGACTGAGTTTTCAAATTGTCAGGTGGGACTGTTTTGTGGCTTAGAGTAACAGTAATATTATCATTATCATTATAGAAGATGACCATAAATATGTCTGCAGACAGCCCTGTCCATTCCTCTAATCCACCTATATTTCCCAGAGTAAATTAATAGAGTTAAAGTCAGTTCATTACATGGGGTTTTGGGGCAAGAGGTGCTACAGTTCTTCCCCAGCTATACCCTTATGAGTCGTGTAAACTGTAAAATGCAACGATGCAGAAACACACACGCCTGGAGGGAATGATCTATCTGGTAGTGGAGAATTGAGACCTTGTCCCCAGAACACCATACATCTGCATCTCTCCTGTTTTCACTCTCAGTCTCTCCTTATCACACTTGGGCTGCTGAAATACCCTTATAGTTGGTCTCCTTGCTTCACAATCTCCACACTCTCCCTCAGTCCATTTTTCATACCACACCCAAATGATATTTCTAGGTCTGAATTAAGAGTATACAATTTCTTTAATTTTTTTCTAAGTGCCTCCGTGGTAAAGACTCCACCTACCAATGCAGGTTTGATCCTTGGGTTGGGAAGATACCCTGGAGAGGGAAATGAAATGGCAACTCACTCCGATATTCTTGCCTGGGAAATTCTATGAACTGAGGAGCCTAATGGGCACAGTCCATGGGGTCCCAAAAGAGGTGGACATGACTTATTAGATAAATAGCAACAACAATCCCCTTTATCAACACCTTCCAGTAGCTCTTTACAACCATTAGGATGAAATTCAAGGACTAAGGCGGACATATACATCCTTTGTAGGTCTGTGTGTGCCTACTACATGTCTCCTAACTTTTAAAATCTCAGAATCAGATTGAACATGCTGCTGCTGCTGCTGCTAAGTCACTTCAGTCGTGTCCGACTCTGTGTGACCCCATAGACGGCAGCCCACCAGGCTCCCCCATCCCTGGGATTCTCCAGGCAAGAATACCGGAGTGGGTTGCCATTTCCTTCTCCAATGCATGAAAGAGAAAAGTGAAAGTGAAGTCGCTCAGTCTGTCCGACTGTTAGCGACCCCATGAACTGCAGCCCACCAGGCTCCTCCGTCCATTGGATTTTCCAGGCAAGAGTACTGGGGTGGGGTGCCATTGCCTTCCCCGCAGATTGAACATACATATCTGATTTCCTTTTCTGCATTGATCTTTAGCAAAGATTCGTTCTAGAAAGGAATGAAGTGTGATCTGACATTGAAACTTTGAACCACCTTAAGCTAGTAGTTATCTGGCTTCTGACAGAAGTGCTGTACAATGAACTGAGAGAGTTACCATAATAAAACAGGACATCTTGTGGCAGCTCTCTCAGTTCACCATGGAACCCAGACACAGTTGGAACTGCTGTTAAGAAACTTGCTCAAGACAAGCAGAACGGGGTAAAGTTGGAATTAGAACCCAGTTCTCTGTGAGCCAAAACCAGAGTTTTGGGCCTCAGGAGTTTATAGTCTCTAGTTGGGAAGAGAACATGTGTATTAAAGTTTAACTGAAGTAACTCAGCTAGTACCAATAAGCTAAACATCTTTGCATTCCTCTTTGGGAAGTATTTTAAAACTTTTGATTGTAATTTTCCTTGCAGGGAAGTAAAGTTTATGCCCACAATAAAATTTGTTGGTTTAACTAAAAATATTGGACTTCAAGCAAATAGCTATTCTGACTTCTCTTGTTGCTTATTTGTATTTCAGTTGTTAATTTAAAAAATTGCTATGCTGTTTATTTTTATAGATATTTTTATGCTTTTTACTGTCTCATGCATTGTATTCATTTTAATGCTACTTGCCCTTTTAAAAACATTTTTAAGAGACAAAACAAGTGAAAAAAATAATTGCTGTATTTCAAATTGTCATTGCTTTAGTAGATTTGTTCAACCAAAATAAAAATAATAACTAGAAATCCCATGAGATCCAGAAAATTGTTGTCCCACTGTCAGTTTGCTGCATAATTTGCTTATAATAAAAAATATTTTCCAAATAATGTTATATTAAAATATGGTCACAAGTTCAACTGATTTTTATAAAAGTTTTTCTGTATCATCCAAAAGAAAAGTTTAATACATTTTTTATGATGTAATGGATATTAGTATTTTCTAAGCAACTTTTCTAATACATTCCTCTTAAATGAAATTAGTTCATCTAAGTGATGTAAAAGCAATGCCTTTACAAATTGATTCTCCATAATATTTAAGTGTGAATTCCTAGCATAATGTGCATGGGAGATTTGATAAGGAGGAACTTCAACAACGATTACAGAAGATTCAGCATAATTTTTACTTCAGATGCTGAGAGTTGCAATCTCAATATATATTAACATGAAAAGTATATCTTAGTGTAGTACCGAGTGCCATAGCATACATTTAAGACCTAAAACTAAGTTGCACAGTGTATGCGAGGTCTCAAACTGTCTTTTGTAACTGTTTCAATGGATTTAAATGAAGCTATTTGTCCTGTTTATGTGGTTTTTACTCCATGTTCCTGAATAATAAAACATTTTTCTGTATTCCAGAAAATTTTTTCTAGTAACCATTAATACTCTATGTAATTGATAAACATTAAAGTGTCAAAATACATTATAAGATGAGAATGACATTGTGTCAGTAAGTTAGTCAATAAAGGGCCATAGCTGTTGGTGGAATGGAAGTCAATATTTTGAGATGTTGGACTTTATTTAAACTGAATTGCACTCTAAGATAGATAAAGTTATAAGGAAACTTAATTTCAAACATAAAGGTCATGGAAGGCCCATAAATGAGAGACTGTTTGCAGAAATGCACATAGACAGTTGAACAGTAGCTATAAATGCAGATGCACAAGTTGCTTCAAGATTTATAACTTCAACTTCATACAAAACACACTGAGCGCTAAACACATGGTTCTGTTTTGACTATTTAGGATTGGTCATCTCACATGAGCTATTACTGATTCTAATTATTTCTTGGTTTTGTTTTCTTTCACACTAATGTTCCTATTTGCAGCAAAATTTTTCTTTTCCTTTTAAAATTTTATTTTATCTGCTCTTCTCTCCTTTGATCCCTACCCCCTCCTTTTTTCTTTCCCCTTACCTCTTCCTTTAAAAAAAAAATATATATATATATATATTTATTTATTTATTTTTACTTTACAATATTGTATTGGTTTTGCCATACTTCAACATGAATCCTCCACGGGTGTACGTGTGTTCCCAATCCTGAACCCCCATCCCACATCCCTCCCCATACCATCCCTCTGGGTCATCCCAGTGCACCAGCCCCAAGCTTCCTGTACCCTGCATCGAACCTAGACTGGCAATTCATTTCTTATGTGATATTATACATGTTTCAATGCCATTCTCCCAAATCATCCCACCCTCTCCTTCTCCCACAGAGTCCAAAAGACTGTTCTATACATCTATGTCTCTTTTGCTGTCTCGCATACAGGGTTATCGTTACCATCTTTCTAAATTCCATATATATGCGTTAGTATACTGTATTGGTGTTTTTCTTTCTGGCTTACTTCACTCTGTATAATCGGCTCCAGTTTCATCCACCTCATTAGAACTGATTCAAATGTNTGTCTCGCATACAGGGTTATCGTTACCATCTTTCTAAATTCCATATATATGCGTTAGTATGGTGGTATTCTTCAGGTGCAGGATTTTAGCTGAAAACTAATGCTCCTTTCTTATCCATTAATTAAACAAATATTTATCCAATATATATTATCTGTGATTCAAGTTAGTCAATATGACAGGGTACAGCATAAGAGATGAGTAACAGTGGCATATAGGAAAATATTGTACGATAGTAAAGCAAGAAGAGGTTATGAGGGACTTCCCTGGTGGTCCAGTGATTAAGACTTCACCGTCCAATGCAGAGGATACAGGTTAGATTCCTGGTTGGGGGGCTGGGATTCCACATGCTTCAAGGCCAAAAAGCCAAAACATAAAATAAAGCAATTTGTAATAAATTCAATAAAAATTTTAAAGAAAAATAAAAGAGTCACATAAAAAAAATCTTTAAAGAAAAAGAATAAGAGAATGTAAAAAATTCCAACATTACAAATAGCATCTTTGTCTCTTCAGGTTTAATGGTGCCACCACTACCTCTGATAACTAATATAGGATCTCTACCTTTATTATGTTTATTTCTATATTAGTTATAAACCTCTCCCTTATGTTCCTATTAATCATTTATTATATTCTATTTCTTCCATGCTGTGTCATCTAGTTCTACTTAAATGATCTAGAATACCAATGAAATTTTCGAATATTTTTAGGTGGATCCTGTGACCTAAGTCAACAATAAGCATTCAGTTATTAATTGATGCCTGCATTGTCTAAACTGCAGCATCTGGGTGCATGGTATCCTAGATTAATACTCATTCAGAGTGTTTTCTTCATTGTATCATTATTGTTCTTTTTATTTATTTCACCATTTAAGTAAATATCCCTTAGTGAATCTTTTTAAAAATAAAATTGGAAAGCAGTATAATGTAGAATAAGTACTTTATAAGTATTGGGGATATGTGATGTTTAGTCTGTATTTGATTTAAATTAGGGTATAAGTTAATGCAGGTTTCCATAAAGAAGTACCATAGGCTAGATAAACAATAGAAATTTATTTTATCACAATTCTAAAGGCTAGAATTTTAATCAGGGTTTTGACAGGGTTGTTTTTTTCTGAAATCTCTTTTGTAGATAACCATGTCTCCCAATGTATTTACATGGTCTTCTGTGTGTGTGTGTGTCTAGGTACACCTTTATTCTAATAAGGACACCCGTCATGTTGGTTATTCTTTTGTTTAGTTGCTAATTCACATATGACTCCGTGATCCCATGGACTGTAGCTCTCTAGGCTTCTCCATCCATGGGATTTTGCAGGCAAGAATACTGGAGTGGGTTGTCATTTCCTTCTCAAATATTAGTCTATAACTCACTCTAATCACTTCATTTTTAAAAAAAATTTAAAATTATTTATTTTTTCATGGTGTGGTTTAATTTGCTTTTTATTTTATTTTTTAACATAAATTTATTTATTTTAATTGGAGGTTAATTACTTTACAATATTGTATTGGCTTTGCCATACATCAGCATGAATCTGCCACAGGTATGCACGTGTATTTATTTTTTACCTCACTGGATCTTTGTTGCTGTGCCTGGGCTTTCTCTAGTTGCTGTGAGCGGTGTTACTCTCTAGTTGCTGTGCAGAAATTTATAGCAGTGGCTTCTCTTATTGCAGAGCATGGGCTCTAGATACATGGGCTCAGCAGCTGCAACTCAAAGGCTCCAGAGCACAGGCTCAGTAATTGCAGGACATGGCCTTTGCTGCTCCGCAGCATGTTGGATCTTCCAGGATCAAGGATTGGTTCTTGATCCCCTGTCCCCTGCACTGGAAAGCGGATTCTTAACCACTGGACCACTAGGAAAATCCTCTAATGATATCATTTTAACTTAATTATCTCTCTCTCGAAAAAAAAAAAAACTGTTAAAAAATATGGCCCCAATCTGAAGGACTGGGAGACTAGAGCTTCAACATATAAATTTTGGAGGGACAAAAATTAGGTCAAAACTATGCTGCTGCTGCTGCTGCTAAGTCACTTCAGTCGTGTCCGACTCTGTGCGACCCTATATACGGCACCCACCAGGCTCCTCCGTTCTTAGGACTCCTCAGGCACGAACACTGGAGTGGGTTGCCATTTCCGTCTCCAATGCATGACAGTGAAAACTAAAAGTGAAGTCGCTCAGTCGTGTCCGACTCTTCGTGATCCCATGGACTGCAGCCTACCAGGCTCCTCCGTCCATGGGATTTTCTAGGTAAGAGTACAAGCTCTGGTAAATTTTTTGGCCTCAGTGGGTTTTGTTTTCTTTACTCCTAAAAAACTGAGTACCCAGTTTCTACATGATTTCACATCCTGACAGCTCTGGTGATCTATTATTACATTTGTCATGTATTATATAATGTGAGAGAATGCATGGTTGAAATATTGCAAATTTGATTTTGAAAATATGAAATGTTGACTTCAATGATCATAAAAGTGATAATAAAATTGAGATTTCAAATAGTTTGAGTCAATAAAAATAATTGCATATACAATATATTCATTAAAGTTATTAAAATATCAGAAACCTATAGATGGTATTTGATTGTGTACATACCGGTGTGTGATTGACTTGGTAGTTTGTAATACATTTTTATGTATTTATTATTTTTGAACAAATCTTGTGAGCTTAGAAGGACAAGTATCAATTCTGTTAATTTCTACAGATAAATTGAGCAAAATTTAATCTTTACTCCTAAAAAACTGAGTACCCAGTTTCTACATGATTTCACATCCTGACAGCTCTGGTGATCTATTATTACATTTGTCATGTATTATATAATGTGAGAGAATGCATGGTTGAAATATTGCAAATTTGATTTTGAAAATATGAAATGTTGACTTCAATGATCATAAAAGTGATAATAAAATTGAGATTTCAAATAGTTTGAGTCAATAAAAATAATTGCATATACAATATATTCATTAAAGTTATTAAAATATCAGAAACCTATAGATGGTATTTGATTGTGTACATACCGGTGTGTGATTGACTTGGTAGTTTGTAATACATTTTTATGTATTTATTATTTTTGAACAAATCTTGTGAGCTTAGAAGGACAAGTATCAATTCTGTTAATTTCTACAGATAAATTGAGCAAAATTTAATGATATATCATCTAAGTATTCACACTTAGTAAGGAAACTAATTCTCAGAGCTAACTAGATGCCAAACTTTGTGTTTATCTGCCATATTATGCTCATTTTCTTGAGGAAATAAAAATAAAATAAAGAAAATTTTGAGCAAAAAATATTAAGTCCTTGACAATTTTATATGAAACACTTACCAAGAAATAAAAGGACTTAAGTAATTGGAGAAAAAATATGACATTAAATTGATAGAACTGAGAAAAGATGGAGATACTCACCAGAACAAATAAATACAGAAAAATCATCTGTTATTCTCAGCTAAAGAGTTAAAAATTGTCAGAGAAAATTCAATGCAAAAAGTAAGAAGAAAGAAAAAAATTAAAAATAGGTGGGTAAATTTAATGTATGAGATTGTACATGAGAACTTTAATATCAATCTAAATTCCAATATAAATGAAAAGACTGAATCAACATATATAGCTAGCTAAGATTTGCAGCAGATGAACATGGAAATCAGACAATTCAAACTAAATCTCATGCTTATTATCTAGTGTACAGGCAAAATGACTCTAAAATATCATTAAACTTTACCTGCAAAACTGTTTATAAAATTTTTGTTTTATGTGTGCTGTGAGAAAAAAAATGTTTCCCAAAGAAATAACATTATTATTTCACTTCTTGCCTCTGTAAATCTATTATTCACTTAAATACACCAACATTTCTCTTTAGAATTGAAAAATTAACAATCATGTATTATTACATTATAAATTGCTTTCCTGATTCATGGCACATTCTTCCCTTTACCTTCGTTCATTCTTTCCTTCCCCAGCCAGTGATCAGTGTTCCAAATGGCTGTACCTCATATTTGTGCCCATGTTTGCATTTTCTCTAGCAAAAGTATCCTTATTTTTAAAGTAAACCCTCATATAGTGCTTGTTAAAATGTAGACAGTAATCTTAAACTGTATCAACATTACCACTACCAGTAATAACTCAATTGTCTTTCTCATTTTTAAGGAAAACTTTAAGATCTCAACATATCAATCCAAGTCCCAAACAGCCGATCCAATCAAATTTCCAGCTTCCTCCCTTCCTCACCACCATCAGACACAATACTATGGTTTGAGTGTTTCTGCATTTTATCATTCCCCAGTAAGTATTAGGAGGTAGTGTAGTCAAATCTCTAAGTACATGACTTGTTGGCTTTGAAGAGTTTGAGAGTTTTGCCCTGTCATTTCCAATGACAACATCCTATTTCCTCTTCACCATTAATTGTTTAGTCAAGATGTGAATGCATACTGTCACAACTAAAACTATTAGCAATAGATGGAGGCTGCCTATGGTGGGGTGAGAGGTAATGAATGGGAATGAATGAATGGGATACTGAAAACATAGTGCACCCATTTTGAAATGGAATGTATGCTGGCAAGGAGTCATATTCAAGATGGTCAGCTAAGACAGACAGGCACTTAGTGACATCATAGGGTAGGCAGTTAAGGTGACTCGACTCATCAGGGAGCCGCAATGAGAGAAAAGGATGTGCTGCTGCTGCTGCTGCTAAGGATGTGAGGGATCACTGGATCCTCGTTGTCCAGTGAATTCCCCTCTCCTCCTTCTTTTCATGGCAGGGTCATTTCCCATTTTCCAGATTTCTTCCTTATCTCCCCTACCTGAATATTTGTTGCTACTTTTCCTATTCCCTTCTCAGTCTTGCTCTGATGCTTCTAATTAAATGAGTTAATTTACTTAGTGACACTGGTGGTTGATAGTAGCTCAAAGTATACTATTCTTTTAGAGTGTATTTTACTATGCACACACAGACACACATGCACATGTTCACATGCCATGTACTTGTGAGGGACTAAAATGCCTTTACATGGCTCAGGGCAGGCAGGCAGGATATAGAGTCCTTTAGAAAGGAGGGTTTGCTTTCCTTCAGAGAAGGCTCACACTGTGCTGATCGGTACAGAGAGAGAGTTTGTCTCATCCCAGTGATAGAACAGTTCCTGGAAAGAGGTGAGAGTGATAAAGGAGAAAACGGAGTGCCACTGGGAAATGCAATAGACAAGGCTCAAACTTTGCCAGCCAAGTAGAGTTTCTGTAGTTGTATCGATTAAAACAAAAGGCTTCTCTCAAGTTCTTGAGTAACAGCATTTTTAACCAAGGCCCTGGCAAAGACATATTTATGGTTGATTTCCCACTTTATGTTGCCTGTTTGGGGAATATGTTTATATCCTTCTTGGTGCTGACATTTACCAAGCAGAGACACCACTTGGAAAGAGTGATTTACTTTTTGTTCCATTATGTTTGGAAAGACTTTAGGTTACAAGAAGCCTTTGAAATTAGAGCCCATGATTTTAAGATTAATAACAGTATTAAAGGGCTCTGTTATAGCAGGAAGAGATGTAGCTTGCCTGTGAGATTAAATATGAAAGGTCCTAAGGAATAACAAAAGCTTGTTCTTTCTGCAAAGACACCACCAGAGTGGTGGTGAAAGTTAAAACTTTTTTCTGAAGCTATGGTGATTCTCTTTAACTTAACTCTGAAGACCAATGACCAATTCAGTCGTAATCACTTTTGTTTAACCTTCTTTTTTTCTTTCTGTGATGCCAGCACACCTGGGAAATTAGAAGTATTTGTAACCTTTCTCCCCAGTCACATGCTTCTAAGTTTGCAGTGATTTAAAATGTTCCCTCCTGTGGCTGACGTACCTGCCATCCGGTTAGGCAGCAATGACAGTGACAGTCATTCTTCTTGATGATAAGTGGCCAGAGTTGGGCAGAGAATGAATAGTCCACCTATACTTTGGGGAAATAAGAACTGTCCCCTCAGAAACTTAAGCATGTACAAGCATGTCAAAGCAACCCTAATGATCTTCTCCCATTAATTTGATTTTGTAAGGGACCCTTTGGGAAGATCCCCGGAGAAGGAAATGGCAACCCTCTCCAGTACTCTTGCCTGGAGAATCCCATGGAGGGAGGAGACTGAGAGGCTACAGTCCATGGGGTTGCAAAGAGTCTGACACAACTGATCGACTTCACTTTCTTTCACTTTCTTTGGGAAGTAGGAAGAAAAGGTAAGATAAAATGTATGGAGTTGGAAAAAAATTTTGAGGAGTGAGCTAGAATGGAGTGGAGGAAAAGGAAAAGACATAGGATAATATAGGAAAAGAGGTAAAGAATGATGTGGGAGAACACAAGCAGGGGTCCCCGGAGAAGGAAATGGCAACCCTCTCCAGTACTCTTGCCTGGAGAATCCCATGGAGGGAGGAGACTGGGAGGCTACAGTCCATGGGGTTGCAAAGAGTCCGACACGACTGATCGACTTCACTTTCTTTCGCTTTCTTTGGGAAGTAGGAAGAAAAGGTAAGATAAAATGTATGGAGTTGGAAAAAAATATTGAGGAGTGAGCTAGAATGGAGTGGATGAAAAGGAAAAGACATAGGATAATATAGGAAAAGAGGTAAAGAATGATGTGGGAGAACACAAGCAGGGGTGGAATGATAGGCCAAAAGAAGAGGTGGGAGGAAAAGGGACTAGATTAACAGGAAGGAGAAATGGGGACAGCTAATAGCGCTGATGACAGGAAGAAGAGTAATGAAGACGGAGTACGAAAGAAGGGACAGAGGAATGCGGCCAGGAACGCAATTCTTGTCTCTCTTCCAGCATCCTTTGTACTCAAAAGAAGGGCTTGGAATTCAAGCTCAAATATAGAATCAGGGTTGTATCAGCTATGCTTCAAAGAGCATATCTTTTCTTATTAAAAGAAAAGATACATTTAGAAATATGGAAACAGAAAGATCATGCTTGAAGCTGTTCCCCAGGACATACAAGAAAGATAACAATGTCGTCTTAAGTATGACAGGACATCAGGAAACTAATACTTGGAAAGCCATTCGGGATGCTTGGTGCTGGAGAGAATGCTACTTTATCACCTTCTCAGGAGACCCTAACGTCCTCCATAGGATTTCTGCATGCTCAGCATCCTTTGAACTGCATCTCCCTACACCTGTCCTCATCCTTGCCATCAGTCACCACTTGTATCTTCAATTTCTTTCCCTTTCCCTTGTCTCATTTTTATCTGTAGCAGATTAATTATGGTTCCTAATTCCTCACCCTTTCTGTAGCTAGGCCTTTTCCCATGTATCTTTTCAATTCTTCCTACCAAACATAGGGTGTGTGACCTTCTACCCAGTCAGATTTTAGCAAATTTGATACAAATTCTGGCTTAAAGTATACTTATGTGACTGGATCTTCTCTATGGTGCTTCTGCTATTGCCAGGAGAGAAACATACTCATGTGTCCTTCAGGTTCTCAAAGACTGAAACACATACCCAGCAGACAGAAGTAAACTGGTACTGGGGAGTCAAGCTAAACATTAGCTCAGCTGAGATCAGCAGAACTACTCTAGCTAAACCACAGTTACATGATCAAGAGAAAGTGTTCATTATTTTAAGACAATGAAATTTTAGAGTTGGTTGTTACAATTTGATTTAAAAATTTTAAAAGGAATTTTGGGAGTTCGTATAAAAAAATAAATAAATACAAAAAAAAAAAAAAACAAAATAAAATTTAAAATAAAGTTAAAAAATTTAAAATTTAAAATTTTAACTTTATATTCAATGTTGTTTTGACTTCATTTTCAGGTCCTGGTTAGAAGCCTGTCAGTTGCTTTTCTAGAGCAGCTAATTAAGTCCAAACTCAAAACACTTTCCCTCATCAGGCTCTCATACTCTGGGACAACTATGCATTGACGCTAGGAGCTCTAGGAATGAACATGAGACAACTAAGCCCTCCTCCCCATTATTCCAGTTAGACAATGCTCAGGGATCCCGAGAAGCCTAGCTAGCCACACTCCGTGTACTCCATTTGCCATACAGATTGTTTCCTACAGCTCCAGCTTGCTGTTACCCTGTCCTTGGGCACAAACCCTTATGTGGCCCTGTCTGGTGGTCTCTCACTTGGAACTCTGAGAAATGAAGAGCTCTGTCTTTCATCTATCCAAATACCAGTGTTGTGTTCTGCCATCAAAACAGTCTTTATATTGAATGAAACAAAGATTTTTATTGACAGGATGCCTGATATACTAACTCATTTTAAACATGTGAAGAGAAATAAACCACTTTGACTTAGCTGTTATCTTGCTTATTGGGCAAAGATTTCAAATCAAACAAATTCATGTTTTCAACCTATCAGCTGGTCACTTTTGGGGCAAGTGCTATCCTCTGAGGTATTCTGTTGTGCACAGAGAAATCATGTCACCAGGTAAAGAACATGAGCTTTTATGCTGAAGAAATAGCCTAAGATCATTTTTCTCAACTTAATTGGTATGTATAATGAAACCACTCAGCCCTTATTTAATCTTCAAATCTCAAATACATTTCTTGTTCTGTGGGATGTTAATTTTGAGATGTTTTTATAAAGCTCTAACAAATCATGTATTAGGAAGTATGAAATAATTATAAAACTTTTCAAATGTATATTGGGAGAAAGAGGAAAACAATTTAATTCCCTTCAATCAATAGCATAAACCAATCACTTCCTTTCCATTCCTCTAACTCCAGTCCTTTTCAGGGTAGTAGGTAAAGAATGTTCATAGAGTTAGAAAATCTGGCTCTGCCTCAAGTTTTCTGTTGTTATTTCTGTCACTGTTGACACACCACTCACTCTTGGCATCTGTTTCCCAATTTGAGAATTAATATTCAGTTCAGTCTGGCCATTCAGTCATGTCCAACTTTTTGCAACCTCATGGATTGCAACATGCCAGGCCTCCCTCTCCATCACCAACTCTGGGAGTTTATTCAGACTCATGTCTATTGAGTTGGTGATGCCATCCAATCATCTCATCCTCTGTTGTCCCCTTCTCCTCCCACCTTCAATCTTTACCAGCATCAGGGTCTTTTCAAATGAGTCAATTCTTTGCATCAGGAGGCCCAAGTATTGGAGGTTCAGCTTCAGCATCAGTCCTTCCAATGAATATTCAGATTAATATATTATAAATGGACACAAAAAGGCTTTTTAAAGCAAAAGCAAAACCTCACCATTGTTATTTATAATTATGGATTAATAGGCTATTTATAAGGCTTAAGAAGAAGCACTGTTATGAGTTTAGTTACTAATTTCTAATAGTTTTGTTAATCTGTATGCCTGTGATTAATATGGTACTCATACCCCTGGTGGCTCAGAGGTTAAAGCGTCTGCCTCCAATGNGTAAGTCAGAAAGAGAAAAACAAATATCATATATAAATGCATATACATGGAATCTAGAAAAATGGTAATGATGTGCCTGTTTGCAGGGAAGGAATGGAGACACAGATGTAGAGAACAGACTTGTGAACACAGTGAGGGAGGGAAAGAGTGGAATGAGTGGAGAAACTAGCATCAACATATATACACGATCAGATGTAAAACGGATAGCTGGTGAGAAGTTGCTGTATAACACAGGAAGCCCAGTCTGGCACTCTATGCTGACCTAGAAGAATGTGATGGGGAGAGGAGGAAGGTGCAGAGGGAGGGGATATCTGTATAATTACGGTTTATTCATATTGTTGTACAGCAGAAATCAGCACATTGTAATAATAATAAAAAAGTGAGTGTATTTATAAGTTTCATAGAAACTTCCTTCTAGAACAAGAAATATGCACCTAATTGAAAAGTTCAAGTCATGCAGTTCCTTGAAATGCATACCATTTTCCAGGAGCATCTGACACCCTGGAGAAGCTGAGTTGACAGAAACATTTCTTCATCCACATGATTCTACATGACCTTGGTCTGGTTTCTGGTAAAAGTTAGATATGAAAAACAGACTTTGGAGAATTTGGATAAAGTGTAACAGTAGAATCTTTGATTTCACCTATCACTGTTTGTTGGCTCAGAATTCCATCATTTGTACGCATGAAGGCACTTACATTTTATTTGATATCCATGATATCCCTATGTTCCCACTCATGAAAAGGAAGCATAATTACATACTTCAGAAGAATGGTTAGGCAGGAAGATGAGTGAAATTTGGACTCAGATATCTGGTGGTTTGGATTCTGGTCACACTATTTACTAGTTGTAAATTCTTAGGGAATTAATTTAACTTCTCTGAATCCAATTTTTGTACCTTTAAATTAAGGTAATAATCTCTAAATCATAAACCTATTGAGGACAGTAATGGTCATAGTGCATGTAAAAGACAGTGTTTGTCTCCCAACACATAGCAGGTACTTAAATATTTTTTATATATTGAAGAGTGATAAAAGTAAAAAATGAGAATAAAAGAACAGGAAGAAAATAGCAAAAATGATAAGATTAAAAAGAAAATGATTAGCTTTATTTCCTTAAATATTTTGTAATGAAAGGAACTATCATATATCTATAATAATTCAACAAGGATGAGAAATTCATCTGTAGCTTATTGATTTTTTAATTCACTTGATTATTAAATCATTTTTGATACCTGCCATATATTTGGCAGCATGTAAGTTCCTATGGCAGTAACAAAGATGTTTAAGATGTGTACAAGGCCATTATGAATTTCTTATTCTAGTAAGGGAGATGGGATATTGTTATAAATAATTATTAGTCAATATATTCAGAAGAATCTGCCATGAGAAATCCAATTTTATGAAACCCAGAGTTCTATGGTTAAATCTGTTTAGAAAAAATACATACCATGCTTCTCATCCATTCCTTAAAAATTCACAAACTGAAACTCCACTGTTTACTCTAGGATCATCTGTAACTAGGATCCATTTCATGGGTTGGAAAAAATGTTTATTTTTTAATGTATTTTTCTATCCAGTTTTATGAAACCCAGAGTTCTATGGTTAAATCTGTTTAGAAAAAATACATACCATGCTTCTCATCCATTCCTTAAAAATTCACAAACTGAAACTCCACTGTTTACTCTAGGATCATCTGTAACTAGGATCCATTTCATGGGTTGGAAAAAATGTTTATTTTTTAATGTATTTTTCCCCACATAACCCCTATGGACAATTTGTGAGAATATTGTTTCATGGATCACATGTAAAATATTTCTATAAATAAAGATATAAATTAATAAGCAGAATAGGAAAGAAGTCAAAATTGAGAAGTGCCACATTCTCAGTGCACAGAAAAGAGAAAAAGTCTTTCTCTGTGAGAGAAGGAACTAGAAGATTATGGAAAGAGCCACATTAAACTAAGTTTCAATTGTGACTAAGGACTGCAGAAATAAAAACCGATTGGAGAAATACCTGAATTAGAAGGAAGGATAGAGGTTTAAATGGTCTGTGGAATCCAGAATATTGATCTATTATATATATTATATATAATTATATTATAATTATTATATATTATATAAGAATTTGATTTATGTTGTCTGACTCTTTAGTAGCAATGAGACATTTTTTAACAAGTAGGAGGACAATCTAAGTAACAAAATAGAGTATAAACAGAGTAGGTATACAATTTCCTGCCCTTGGAAGTGTTCCAGTGGAGGCCAGTAACAAGATAAACACACATACAGATTTGTATCTCAAATGATTGGTGAGCTGAATACATTCCCTGAGGATAGTTCACTCAGAGCCAGTCTTTCATTCTATGAGTTAACAGATTATTCTGCCAGCTATGCAGAACTATTGAAGATTTTGAACAAAAAGGTTCAAGACACAAACTATGTTTGGAGAGATTAATCTTGCAGATTTGCGTAAGATATATTGGAGAAAGACAGTGAAATGGCAAGACCTCTAATAAAGAATCAAGGGCCAGTACCAAGATTTTCCTCCAACAGAGATGCCATTCAAACCTCTCCCCTTATTTTTCCTCAGAAGAGGGGACCTTCTTTATAGAATTGGGAATAAAGAGTGAAGGCAGATTCTTTACCATCTGAGCCACCAGTAAAAATATGGGTATTAATTTAGGCTTTGCAACTGACATAACTTTTTAGCCTCACAAAATATTGACATAAAATTATTGATAAAGTTTATCAAGTTACTTAAAGAATATTTCTCATTTTGTATGCTAATTGATAATAAAACCACTTATGCAAATATAGAACAGTTCTGGAGAAGTGAGAATATTAGTAACATGAAGTATACTTAATTTCTGTGAAATTTAATTTCCTTTCTTGAAAAAAAATCTTGATAATTATATATCCCTTCATAATAGTAATTATTTTTTTAATGACGTCTAAGTATTAGATACTATATGTGATGCCTGCTGGGCTTTCTGATGGCACAGCAGATAAAGAATATGCTTGCAATGCAGGAGACACAGGAGACCTAGGTTCGATCTTTAGGTCAGGAAAGCCCCTTGGAGGAGGAAAATGGCAACCCACTTCAGTATACTTGCCTGAAAAATGCCATGGACTGGGAAGCCTGGTGGTCTACAGTCCAAAGTATGACAAAGAGTCGGACACAACTGAGCGGCTAAACATTCATGCATGCATGACGCCTGCTATTTATCATTGCATTCAAAGATTAAGGTAATATTAATAACAATGATAAAGGTTTAAAGTTAAAATTTGGATGGTATTATAGTAAAGCAGCACTGACATGGCTGAAAGGGAATTGCTAACCTGTTGCAGAGTAGGACTCAGGGTACCATTTTATTAATAGCTACACAAAAGGGTAAAAACTATTTCTGGGCTCTTTGGTAAAAATAGAACTAAGATACTTCTTTTTCTTCTCTAATGCTTCCCTAAACCTATATAGACGTGTCTAACAAGAAGCTTGTACCAACTTAACCCCTTGTACCAACATATGTTACAAGCTAGAGTGACATTTGTTTACCAACTATAGGGAGATGGTGAGATAAATTTCAATATAGTGTCACTGGTTTAAAAAATTGCCAGCAAAATTCTCTCATCCCTAGCGCATCAAAAGAGAACTTCTCTAAGATCTTAGTTGGGGTGGGAGTGGTTTCCTGTTTCCGTTGAAACCATACTCAACAGAGGGCCAGTCATACATATAATATTATGGCTATTAATTTCCAAATATAGAGAATAAAATCAAGTATTCATCATCTTGTCTACTTGTTTCTCTATTCAACAACTAATCTATGCCAGGAAGTGCAATTGAGTGTAGCTTCCAAAGAAATCATGACGATCATGGCATTGTGCACCTCAAGAATAGTCAGACAAGTAAAACTCTCAAGTAGTTAAGATTTAGCTGCAATCTAGTCAAGAGTTTTAACTGTATAGATCAAAAGATCCAAGAGCATATAAGTCCACTGACTTGTCAAAATCACATGGGATACTGGAGATGCAACTGGAATTAAAACCTTCAACAACTACTATCTGGACCAATGCAAGTTGAACTCTAAATCTCAAGGTACATATAGGTGCATATTAATTCATCTCTCATCATTTGATGTTGCTTTTATTTGTTTGAAAGTCACTGGTCTTTCTGCCCCCACATTATACTGATTCTCATTTATCCTCATGATTTCACTGCCATGTTCCTGATCAGTCCTTCATGTCCCCCTTTTCTTCACCTTNTAGTAGCAATGAGACATTTTTTAACAAGTAGGAGGACAATCTAAGTAACAAAATAGAGTATAAACAGAGTAGGTATACAATTTCCTGCCCTTGGAAGTGTTCCAGTGGAGGCCAGTAACAAGATAAACACACATACAGATTTGTATCTCAAATGATTGGTGAGCTGAATACATTCCCTGAGGATAGTTCACTCAGAGCCAGTCTTTCATTCTATGAGTTAACAGATTATTCTGCCAGCTATGCAGAACTATTGAAGATTTTGAACAAAAAGTTTCAAGACACAAACTATGTTTGGAGAGATTAATCTTGCAGATTTGCGTAAGATATATTGGAGAAAGACAGTGAAATGGCAAGACCTCTAATAAAGAATCAAGGGCCAGTACCAAGATTTTCCTCCAACAGAGATGCCATTCAAACCTCTCCCCTTATTTTTCCTCAGAAGAGGGGACCTTCTTTATAGAATTGGGAATAAAGAGTGAAGGCAGATTCTTTACCATCTGAGCCACCAGTAAAAATATGGGTATTAATTTAGGCTTTGCAACTGACATAACTTTTTAGCCTCACAAAATATTGACATAAAATTATTGATAAAGTTTATCAAGTTACTTAAAGAATATTTCTCATTTTGTATGCTAATTGATAATAAAACCACTTATGCAAATATAGAACAGTTCTGGAGAAGTGAGAATATTAGTAACATGAAGTATACTTAATTTCTGTGAAATTTAATTTCCTTTCTTGAAAAAAAATCTTGATAATTATATATCCCTTCATAATAGTAATTATTTTTTAATGACGTTTAAGTATTAAATACTATATGTGATGCCTGCTGGGCTTTCTGATGGCACAGCAGATAAAGAATATGCTTGCAATGCAGGAGACACAGGAGACCTAGGTTCGATCTTTAGGTCAGGAAAGTCCCTTGGAGGAGGAAAATGGCAACCCACTTCAGTATACTTGCCTGAAAAATGCCATGGACTGGGAAGCCTGGTGGTCTACAGTCCAAAGCATGACAAAGAGTCGGACACAACTGAGCGGCTAAACATTCATGCATGCATGACGCCTGCTATTTATCATTGCATTCAAAGGTTAAGGTAATATTAATAACAATGATAAAGGTTTAAAGTTAAAATTTGGATGGTATTATAGTAAAGCAGCACTGACATGGCTGAAAGGGAATTGCTAACCTGTTGCAGAGTAGGACTCAGGGTACCATTTTATTAATAGCTACACAAAAGGGTAAAAACTGTTTCTGGGCTCTTTGGTAAAAATAGAACTAAGATACTTCTTTTTCTTCTCTAATGCTTCCCTAAACCTATATAGACATGTCTAACAAGAAGCTTGTACCAACTTAACCCCTTGTACCAACATATGTTACAAGCTAGAGTGACATTTGTTTACCAACTATAAGGAGATGGTGAGATAAATTTCAATATAGTGTCACTGGTTTAAAAAATTGCCAGCAAAATTCTCTCATCCCTAGCGCATCAAAAGAGAACTTCTCTAAGATCTTAGTTGGGGTGGGAGTGGTTTCCTGTTTCCGTTGAAACCATACTCAACAGAGGGCCAGTCATACATATAATATTATGGCTATTAATTTCCAAATATAGAGAATAAAATCAAGTATTCATCATCTTGTCTACTTGTTTCTCTATTCAACAACTAATCTATGCCAGGAAGTGCAATTGAGTGTAGCTTCCAAAGAAATCATGACGATCATGGCATTGTGCACCTCAAGAATAGTCAGACAAGTAAAACTCTCAAGTAGTTAAGATTTAGCTGCAATCTAGTCAAGAGTTTTAACTGTATAGATCAAAAGATCCAAGAGCATATAAGTCCACTGACTTGTCAAAATCACATGGGATACTGGAGATGCAACTGGAATTAAAACCTTCAACAACTACTATCTGGACCAATGCAAGTTGAACTCTAAATCTCAAGGTACATATAGGTGCATATTAATTCATCTCTCATCATTTGATGTTGCTTTTATTTGTTTGAAAGTCACTGGTCTTTCTGCCCCCACATTATACTGATTCTCATTTATCCTCATGATTTCACTGCCATGTTCCTGATCAGTCCTTCATGTCCCCCTTTTCTTCACCTGATTTGAATCCTTAGAGTTTCCTGAGGAGCTGTTTGCTTGATTACTATGTTTCATGACCACCTCCAGTTGATTAGGTTCACTCTTGCCAAGCTGTCATTGTTCCTGAGCTCATTGTCATTAATATTACCTCTTCTTTTATAGAGATAAGGACTTATTTTCAATAATAATTGGCTACCTCACATTTGTTTCCTTTAGCTAGGCAGTCTCTGATACTTATAACCTACAACCTCTGTGGTTATAAACACAAAATTTTCACATCTATTATTGCTTCCTTGGGCATTGTTCAAGCACTGAAAAATCCCACTGAACACACTGCCATTTCTGATGGAGATTTGTTCTTTTTTTCCTTGGTCCTGAAATTGATATAAATTTCTTTTCATTCTTGGAATGTCTACATGTTCACTCAAACCTTTACCAGGATCATCTGGTCTTTCTTTTCATTTACCTGAGCCTATTGTTCAATATTTTGTAATAGTCAAAGATGTGATAGAGACTATGTCAAGATTTAAACATTTTTTTCAGGATATTTCATACTTATATTATTTTTCTCTTTATTTTCCACTCATTTTTCATGACATCTCACATACTAGGCTGCAAATGCAGAACAATTACTTAGTTTCTTCCTTTGGGCCTTCATTAAACACATATCTATTACCAGGAACTGTATTATTTAGGATGAAAACAGAAATAAAAGACAGATTCCCTACATTCACATTTGTGGGGAAGTTAGTGAAATAAATTAGTAGCAAATACAATGTGGGAACTCATATGATGATGTTAAAGACAGAGGTTATAATGAAATCAAGGAAAGATAACAGATCCTTGAATGCTTCCTGCAATGAGAGAATGAATGCCTTCACAAAGTACTAGATGGTTAGAGTGAATGTTGAGTGTTAAAAGAAAAGAAAGAGTAATTGTCAGAGAGGAAATATTATATCATTTTACAGCTGGGGAAATTGAGGTGTAAATAAAACATGGCCACTCTCAAAAGCATAAGGTCAAAATTCTAAGACATAGATCATAGAGAAAGCACACAACCTACTCAAAGGAAGTTGGATACCTTCTGTGGAATGTTTTAAGCATTACAGTTCTATTTGAGGTTTCAGTATACCATTTTTTCTCCTTTAAGATTATTGGTGGGAAAAAAAGAAAGTGAAAGAAAAGAAAAAGGAAAAAAAAGATTATTGGTGAATAATTAAATTTTGGAATATGTGAAGCATTTTATTTGATACAAAAACAGAGGAAGTTAGATAAATTAAAATATCTTTAAAAGGTTTTGTTTTATTGGTAAGGGGGAACCAGTGAAAATATTTAAGAAAGACACTTGCTATAATGATGAAAGCTACACTTAGGAAAGTTATTCTGGCATAGACATTAGGATACAATCTCACAACAGGAATCAGTTCAGTTCAGTTCGGTCACTCAGTCGTATCCAATTCTTTGCTACCCCATGGAGCATACCAGGCCTCCCTGTCTATCACCAGCTTCTGGAGTCTACTCAAACCCATGTCCACTGAGTCAGTGATGCTATCCAATCATCTCATCCTCTGTCATTCTCTTCTACTCATGTCTAAAATCTTTCCCACATTCAGGGTCTTTTCAAATGAGTCAGCTCTTCACATCAGGTGGCCAAAGTACTGGAGTATCAGCTTCAACATCAGTCCTTCCAATGAACACCCAGGACTGATCTCCTTTAGGATGTACTGGTTGGATCTCCTTGCAGTCCAAGGCACTCTCAAGAGTCTTCTCCAACACCACAGTTCAAAGCATCAATTCTTCGGTGCTCAGCTTTCTTTATAGTCCAACTATCACATCCATACATGACTTCTCTCTGAAAAAACATAACCTTGACTAAACAGACATTTGTTGAGAAAGTAATGTCTCTGCTTTTTAATATGTTGTCTATGTTGATCATAACTTTCCTTCCAAGGAGTAAACATCTTTCTTATTTCATGGCTGCAATCACCATCTACAGTTATGTTGGAGCCCAAAAAATAAAGTCTGACACTGTTTCCCCTTCTATTTGTCATGAAGTGATGGGACTGGATGCCATGATCTTAGTTTTCTGAATGTTGAGTTTTAAGCCAACTTTTCCACTCTCCTCTTTCACTTTCATTAAAAGGCTTTTGTTTCTTCCCTGGTGGCTCAGATGGTAAAGCTTCTGCCTGCAATGCGGGAGACCTGGGTTAGATTCCTGGGTTGGGAAGATCCCCTGGAGAAGGAAATGGCAATCCACTCCAGCACTCTTGCCTGGAAAATCCCATGGACGGAGGAGCCTGATAGGCTACAGTCCATGGGATCGCAAAGAGTCGGACACGACTGAGTGACTTCACTTTCTTTCACTTTCACTTTTTGCCATAAGGGTGATGTCATTTGCATATCTGAGGTTATTGATATTTCTCCTGGCAATCTTGATTCCAGCTTGTGCTTCCTCCAGCTCAGCATTTGTCATGATGTACCCTGCATATAAGTTAAATAAGCAGTGTGACAATATACAGCCTTGACGTACTCCTTTTCCTATTTGGAACCAGCCTGTTGTTCCATGTCCAGTTCTAACTGTTGCTTCCTGACCTGCATACAGATTTCTCAAGAGGCAAGTCAGGTGGTCTGGTATTCCATATCTTTCAGAACTTTCCACAGTTTACTATGATCCACACAATCCAAGGCTTTGGCACAGTAAGTAAAGCGGAAATAGATGTCTTTCTGGAACTCTCTTGGTTTTTTGATGATCCAGCTGATGTTGGCAATTTGATCTCTGTATCTTCTGCCTTTTCTAAAACCAGCTTGAACATCTGGAAGNCCATACCATTTCTGTCCTTTATCGAGTCCATCTCTGCATGAAAAATTCCCTTGGTATCTCTAATTTTCTTGAAGAGATCTCTAGTCTTTCCCATTCTATTGTTTTCCTCTATTTCTTTGCACTGATCATGTTGGAAGGCTTTCTTATCCCTCTTTCCTATTCTTTGGAACTCTGCCTTCAAAGGGGTATATATTTCCTTTTCTCCCTTGCTTTTAGCTTCTCTTCTTTTCACAGCTATTTGTAGGGCCTCCCCAGACAGCCATTTTGCTTTTTCTTTTTCTTGGGGATGTTCTTTCTCCCTGTCTCCTGTACAATGTCATGAGTCTCTGTCCATAGTTCATCAGTCACTCTATCAGATCTTGTCCCTTAAATATATTTGTCACTTCCACTGTATAATCCTTAGGGATTTAATTTAGGTCATACCTGAGGTCTAGTGGTTTTCCCCACTCTTCAATTTGAGTCTGAATTTCGCAATAAGGAGTTCATGATTTGAGCCACAGTCAGCTCCGGGTCTTGATTTTGCTGAGTGTGTAGAACTTCTCCATCTTTGGCTACAAAGAATATAATCAATCTGATTTTGGTGTTGGCCACCTGATTATGTCCATGTGTAAAGTCTTCTCTTGTGTTGTTGGAAGCGGGTGTTTGCTATGACCAGTGCATTCTCTTGGCAGAACTCTACTAGCCTTTGCCTGCTTCATTCTGTACTCCAAGGCTAAATTTACCTGTTATTCCAGGTGTTTCTTGACTTCCTACTTTTGCATTTCAGCACAACATTAATAGCTTGGAGAAAATAATAATAGTCTAGTGGTGAGACAAGCCATGACTAACATAAACAAGGTTAAAAGTCAAAGCCTAAATTAGAGAGGTAGCTAAGTAACACAGCCAGATTGGCCACATGAGTGAACATAAGAGATCATTCCAAATTGTTAAATATGAGTGAATTCAGAAAATGTTGGTATTATTTACTCATGGTTAATAATTTTTTGTTTCTGAATTGGAACATTAGATATGATATAAACTCAAATATAAGCTTTAAAATAGGGATTTACCAGGTGGCTCAGTGGTAAAAAATCTTCCTTGTAATGCAGGAGCCGCCAAAGACATGGCTTCCATCCCTGGGATGGGAAGATTCCCTGGAGGAGGAAATGGCAACCATTCCAGTAGTTTTACCTGGAGAATCCTGTGGACACATGCAGTCACAACGAGTCGGACATGACTGAAGTGACTGAGCAACACATAAACTTTAAAATATATCCAGTGGCCTCTCCTTGTTGTTGTTGTTCAGGCACTAAGTCCTGAGTAACTCTTTGCCACCCTGCTGCTTTTGCTAACTCGCTTTAGTCGTGTCCAGCTCTGTGCGACTCCATAGATGGCAGCCCACCAGGCTCCACCATCCCTGAGATTCTCCAGGCAAGAACACTGGAGTGGGTTGCCATTTCCTTCTCCAATGCATGAAAGTGAAAAGTCAAAGTGAAGTCTCTCAGTCATGTCTGACTCTTAGCGACCCCATGGACTGCAGCCCACCAGGCTCCTCTGTCCATGGGATTTTCCAGGCAAGAGTACTGGAGTGGGGTGCCATTGCCTTCTCCACCTTGCCACCCTATAGACTGCATTATGCCAGGTTCCTCTATCCTCCACTATCTCCCAGTTTGCTCAAATTCATGTCCATTGAGTGAGTGATGCTATCTAACACCATTATTCTCTGATGTCCCCTTCTCCTTTTGTCTTCAATTTTTCCCAGCATCAAAATCTTTTCCAATTAGTTGGCTCTTCACATCAGGTGGCCAAGACAATGTAGTTTCAGCTTCAGCATTAGTCCTTCCAATAAATATTCAGGGTTGATTTCCTTTAGGATTGACTCTTTTGTTCTCCTTTCAGTCCAAGTGACTTTTAAGAGTCTTCTCCAGCACCACAATTCAAAGTCTTCAGTTCTTTGGCACTCAGCCCTCTTTACGGTCCAATTCTCATCTGTACATAACTACTGGAAAAACAATAGCTTTGGCTTTATAAACTTCTGTCTAGGTACCAACCAAACTGAGAAGCCAAATTTATATTTAGAAGGGGTGTCCTGAAACTATCTTGGAGAATAGAGAATGCTGCTTTCCCCATATAAGCCTTTTGAGACATTTTGTATTAAATATGTTAATAGGACACTATTGAAAGATGATATCAAGATTAATGTTGACATAACATAACCAGGGATTAAAGAGAAGTGTTCATTTTGATGCACTCTCTCTTTGAAATTGGGAGAACTAATGGATACACAACAAGGAAGAGCAAGGGCAGTTCCTAGTATTCAGGTACATCTATGTGGCAACAGTTTAGCAATATTTGAAAATAATAGTACTGGAAAAACTGAAGTTTCCTCTGGTGCTTGAAATTAGTAAAGACAAATCAAAGTACCCGGAAACATTCATTAATTGGATAGGCAGCAGCAGTGGGAATCTCCACATCAACCAAAGTGTGTAGCTGCATGGAACAGAGACCAAGTTAAAAGTTGAATATTTGATCTCTAGTGTGGTTCTTTTATCTAAAATAGACAAGAAACTAGAGTAGACAGAGTCCTATTTCTGGCATTTACAAAAGACCTGGCTTTCTCTTAATTTCCCTTAGGCTACTGGATTACTGAGCTGATTACTTTTTTCTAACAGCCAGCCCACCTATTTGAGATGTGAGATGAGTATTTTCATAGCAACAGAATGGAAATGGAGGTCATCCCAGGAGAATACAGCCACCTTATTTTCTCAGGAAAGCTTTAACCCAATTAAGCATAATTTGAAAAAGTAAGAGAGAGTGGAAGAGCAAGAGAATAGAACCTGTGTGTGAATTAAAAATAATAATAATAATATATATATCCAAAAAGAGCAGAATATGGATTCTAAAAATGCAGAAAAACACACCTAAAAATCTCTAAAAAAGAAAATACTCTTAGAACTATCTTCTAGGTATATTCAAAATGATAAAAAATATGAAGTAGATGACATATTAAATAAAGATGAGATAACATGGCAGTCAAGATTTTTGATAGCATTGTAATCCATTACAAAGGAGCTTAAACTTAGTAGAAAACATATTATCTAGTCCTACTTTTACCTCCGGAGAAGACTAATTGCAGTCATAGCTGGGTCGAGATGCTCAAATAATGCCCTAAGTATAGAAGGAATTTTCACCTCTCTTTGTCAAGGCTTTACTTTGCTGATCTTCATCATTTTGCAGATTCTCCCCAAATGATGTTCCTCAGCAGGCACTGTTGAAAGCTATTTCTCTAATAATTCCAGTAAAAACTATCTTTGACTGAGCTCTTATATTTCCATTTTGTCACACACAATAAACATGGAAAGAATAGTCAAGTCTCTATCACATCCGTCTCTAGGTATGGAGATCTAGGATTTCAATATTACAAATAGAGATCTGACCCATTTGTAACCCAGGAAATGAAAGTGATGATCATTTTCAATGGAAAAATAAGAGACTGTTATCAAAAGAAAGTAAAAAGCATAGCAGGCAGAAGACAATAGCAGTTGCCAGTAAATTCCATGCCTGATAAAGATTAAATGTCCTTGTTCCCATAAGATTCATTTAGGCCATTCCTAAGAACAATTGTTAGCACCCAGGTTTCTTCTCTTTAACTTAGTCTGTAGCAAAACAACACAAGAGTGTTTATGTGTGTATAACTTCACTCATCAGTTCAGCAAATAATATTCTGCTTACCCACAGACTCCAGCAATACATAGATTTATTCAGAGATCCATTTTTCTTGCTATTGTGAGTTCCTAGTTTAATGTGAGAAGTATCATGTAATGATAAATGATATATGTATAAATTATAAATGATAAAATGTAATGATAGCACAATGTGAAACCATATGATTTTACCTGAAGAAAGTAGGTTAGTGTTGTCGAAAGGATATGTATGATATCCAGTAAGACATTTTTGACCTGAATAGTAGAGAACACAAATGTTTCAGGCATTCATAGCAGGTAAGATAGCAGAGAGAGGAGACAAGAATACAAAGTACAGTTACATGAAACAGCCTTGTTTAAATTAACTAAACATAATTAAAGCAACTCTGATGTGAGAACATTTACCAGTCATATAAAAAAGGAGGAGTGTATTAGTTAGAATTCATTCTTTTTTTAAAATTGAGGTAAAATTCATGCTACATTAAATGAACCATTTTAGAGAGGTAACTTAAATGAATTAAAGTTAGTTTTTAAGTTCTTAATTAAAGTTAATTTTAAAGTTTTTAAAGTAAATTTTAAAATGAACAAATCTATGGCACCAACTTTATGTAGTTCTAAAACATTTCCATCACTCTAAAACATATCCTCCTAACCCATACAACTCCCCGTTCTCCCTTTCTCCAATCCCTAGAAACCATGAACCTGTTTTTGGTTTTTATGGATTTACCTATTCTGGACAATTTATATAAATGGAATTGCATAACGTGACTTTCTGTATCTAGCTTTTTTTCCCTTAGAACAATGTTTTTGAGGTGAGCACACATTGTAATGTGTGTCAGTACTTCATTTGTTTTTATGGTTGATTGGTCAACTATAATAATATTATTTTATTATTATTCAACCATAATAATAATTGTCCATTGTGCATATATACCACATTTTGTTTATCAGCTTTTACACTGATGAACATGTGTGTACACTGTGTACGAATATTGGTTTGAGTCTCATTTTCAATTCTTTTTGGTGCATACTTGGAAGTGAAATTGCTGAGTTATATGATAATTCTGTTTAACTTCTTGAGAAACTGCCAAATTATTTTACACATGGCTAAATCATTTTACACTCCCAGTTAGGATTAATTTTGGCCAAATATAATAGAAGACCAGAAAAATGGTGTCTTTAACAATAGACAAATATATTTTTTCCTTATAAAAAATTATAGAGCTAAATCTGGGACTCAGATGACATTCTGCTATGTCAGCCATCAACCTTCTTCTGTTTCAGAGGTCAATAAACCATTGTCTGAAGTTCTATTTATATGTCAGTTAAGTTTTATTGGTACATAGGCATCCCATTATCTACATACTCTCTAAAGGGGCTTAGGTATTACAGGGCCGACGGAAGAGATACAGACAGGATGGTTTGCAAACCCCAAAATACCTCGACTCTCACAGGAAATTTTTGCTGACAGTTTTTATTTTATTGGCCTATGACATATAGTCTGGGCTTCCTCCTTATAGTCCACAATGCTTATTTGAATTGTAGTCATCAAGTTTGGAATCCAGCCATCAGGAAGGGGGAAAGCATAGAAAGAATATGTCAACTTATTTCAAACTGCTTCCCTGAGGAATCTCACAATCCATTATTCTAAATTAGTCCCAAGTTCATGACTATCTGCAAAGAAGACTGGGCAACACAAGCTTTCTGTCAGGTAGTCAGGAGCTCATCTAAAATCTGTGTTCATTTGACAATGAAAAAGAGGGGAAAGAGGTATTCTGAATAACTAACCTTCTCTGGCACAGAGCCAGAATCCACTAGAGGAATTAGCATATACCCTACAGGTATCCACAGTCCCTCCTGAGAATTGCAATACCTGTATAAGCAGGTAGGAAATCAGAGTGTTCCAGGACCAAGTAAGCATCTCAGAACGAATTAGGGTCTTTTTTTTTTCAACCCATTCCAATCATCTTGCAAATTTTAGGTAGATTGGTAATACATCTCCATCTTCCTTGGTAAACCGAGTGATTTCTGAGTTCACTAGGCCTCATTTTCTGGTTAATTGAAAAGTCTTAATACAGTTTTACCTCTCATAATTGAGATCAATGTAGCATAATCTCCAATTCTAAATGGATTTTCAAGGTTTTGCATTTGAAAAGAACTAAAATTCAGAGAATTTGTTGATGGCACACTGTATAGTGTTGGGAAAACCAACAGATATTTAATATTTTTCTGAAAGACAAAGGTGTTAAATATTGTTTCTGCATCAGCTCAGGGAGAAATATTCATAGAAGAAATAAGAATGAGGAAAATTAGCACAATGCGGTATTTACTTAAGCTCATATTTTAATGTGGTCTCATTAACAAGAATGTCAGAGTCAAATGTACTTGTACAAGGTACTAAATAAATTGAGTATTCACAACTTTTCTTCCATTTAGACATATTTTTCAATTGCCTAATAAAATAAACATCAAAAAGAGATTATTGTTCTATAGTTTCTCAGAAGTTGATATTAATTCAAACAATAAATTTATTCAATATACAATGTTATGAGTTCCTAAGGTGTCCACAGTCCATCTCTGTGTTAAAAAGTGAGATGGTTGCATTTCAAGGAAATAAGGTGTTCAGAGGCTCGCTGATTTACTCACATTGAGGTCATTCTATTTCTAAACTGTGTTCATCTTTAAGTAAAACAAATGGGAACTCTCATAATTGCAAAACTCCAGTATTCTTTTGTCTTTGCTGTTTAGTTTGTAATTTGTGTAACATAAACATAAATTTTCTTGGCATGTGGTTTTGTAAATGCGAAAAACTGTACAAATACTACCACACAATCAAGATGTAGAACTGTTCCACCAATCTCTAAAATTATCTTGTGATGCCCCACTGTAGTCAAACTTTCTCTCTACATTATATAGCCTTTCAATATTTTCTTATTCAATTTAGTAGCATGCAATTGATTTTTCCATGTTGGTGTGTGTATCAATAATATTTTCCTTTTACTACTGAGTAGTATTTTTGTACAGACATAACATTCATTTATTCATCACCAATTAAAGGGTATTCCAGTTGTTTCCAATTTTTACCAATTATGTATAAAGCCAGTGCAAATTCTTATATTCAGTTTTCTGTGCAAATGTGAGTTTTTCTATCTTTTGATTCTGTAGCTAGATTTGATTCCTGAATCATATGGTAAAAGTATTTTTAATTTTATAAGAAACTGCAAATAACCAGAGTGGCTGTGCTATTTTGCTTTCTCATGAATAATATATGAAAATTCCAGTTGCTCCACCACCAACTGGAATGTTGTTGTTTGTACTGTCCAGTTGGACAGTAGTTTTGATATTGTCGGTTTTTTTCTTCTTTTCCTTTCCCTTCTATTTTCTTCTCATTCCATCTTCTGTATACCATCCCATTCCCTTCATCTTTCTCTTTCCTTCTGACACTGTTTCTTCTCTTTTTGCTATTCTAATAGGCACATAGTAGTATCTTACTGTGATTTTAATTTACAATTTCCTAATAATTATGGCTTAAAGCTCAACATTCAGAAAACTAAGATGATGGCATCCGGTCCCATCACTTCATGGCAGATAGATGGGGAAACAGTGGAAACAGTGTCAGACTTTATTTTTGGGGGCTCCAAATATGGTGATTGTAGCCATGAAATTAAAAGATGCTTACTCCTTGGAAGGAAAATTATGACCAACTTAGATAGCATACTGAAAAGCAGAGATATTACTTTGCCAAAAAATGTCCATCTAGTTAAGGCTATGGTTTTTCCAGTGGTCATGTATGGATGTGAGAGTTGGACTGTGAAGAAAGCTGAGCACCGAAGAATTGATGCTTTTGAACTGTGGTGTTGGAGAAGACTCTTGAGAGTCCTTTGGACTGCAAGGAGATCCAACCAGTCCATTCTGAAGATCATTCCTGGGTGTTCATTGGAGGGACTGATGCTGAAGCTGAAACTCCAATACTTTGTCCACCTAATGTGAAGAGTTGACTCATTGGAAAAGACCCTGATGCTGGGAGGGACTGGGGGCAAGAGGAGAAGGGGATGACAGGGGATCAGATGGTGGCTGGATGGCATCACTGACTCAATGGACATGAGTTTGAGTGAACTCCGGGAGTTGGTGATGGACGNCATTGGAAAAGACCCTGATGCTGGGAGGGACTGGGGGCAAGAGGAGAAGGGGATGACAGGGGATGAGATGGTGGCTGGATGGCATCACTGACTCAATGGACATGAGTTTGAGTGAACTCCGGGAGTTGGTGATGGACGGGGAGGCCTGGCTTGCTGTGACTCATAGGGTTGCACACGACTGAGTGATTGAACTGAACTGAATAATTAATGATGTTAAGAATCTTTTCAGGCGGTTAACTGCCATACATATATATTTTGGGGTAAAATGTCTTTTTCTATCATTTACCTATATTTTCAAAATAGGCTTTAAGAACTGTTTTTGATATGTAGAAAAATTGAGAAGGTAGTATTGGGAGCTCCTCTAAGCCCCTCATCCAGTTTCCCTGATTATTAGTGTCTTAGATTAGTCAAGCACACCTGTTAACCCTTAACAAGCTGATATTTATGAAGTATTATTAACTGAAGTCCATTCTTCAAGACTTTATTTTTTTTTAGTTTTAATATAAAGCCTTTTTTTCTTTTACAGGATCCTATCCAGGATAATACATTGCATTCAGTTATCATGTCTTCCCAGTTTCCTCTGGCTGTGATAGTTTTTCGGAATTTCTTTGTATTTGATGATCTTAACAGTCTGAGGATGCTGGTTAGGTTACTTTGTAAGATAACTCCTCTGCCGGAATTTGTCTGATATTTTGCTTATAATGAGTCTGGGGAAATGGATTTTGGGGAGGAAGATGTCAAAGGAAACTGCTGATTTCATCAAATCATATCATGTGTACAAGGCATCACCTTGATCATGACTAGAGATGCTGACCTTGATCATCTAGCTAAGGTTGTATTTGTCAGTCTTCTCCATTGTAAAGTTATTCTACCACACTCTGCCTTTCTACACTATATTCTTTGAAAGGAAGTCACTATTCACAGCCCAAACTTAAGAAGTGAGGAATTAGGCTCGCCTCTACGAGGTCAGGGGATTCTCTGATGGCTCAGCCCAGAAAGAGTCCGCCTGCAGTGCAGGAGACAGAGGAGATGTGAGTTTGATCTGTGGGTCAGGAGGACCCCTGGAGAAAGAAATAACAAACCATTCCAGTATTCTTGCCTGGGAAACCCCATGGACAGAGGAGACTGGCGGGCTACAGTCTACGAGGCTGCAAAGAGGTGGGTACAACTGAGTAACTAAGAGCACACGCTGTGAGGTCAGAGCACCTACATATATCAATTGGAATTTTTCTAAATGAGAGTTTCCTCTCCTCTACCAATTATTAATTTGTTCAATAATGGGTACATGGATATCACGAATCTTCTATTTTGGATTATAATCCAATTTATTTTGTTACTCAAATTTTTCCAGCTTTGGTCTTTGGGAGCTCTCTCAGTTGATTCCTCTGCCCTTTTGACATACTCCATCAACAAGCTTTTTATAAGTTTTTAAAAGAATTTTCTTACTCTTTGGTGCTTTAAAATATTTCAGGATCATTTCATATGTTTCTCACTATAAATCTTGATTTTTATCCATTCTATCAACCTTTTGGTTTTCTTTTTAGTTTTATTTGTGCTTCTTCCTCTAAGAGTGTCTTACATACTAAAAATTTTAAATTCTGATGAACTCTGATGTATCATGTTTTTTTACTTTCACAGCTCATGCTGTTGATGTTATATCTAATTTTATAGTAAACCTTGAAGATATTGTGTGCCTGCAACTTTATTCTATTTACTTCAAAATGCTTTGTCTATTTTACTTTCTTTACTTTTTTATGTTAATTTTAAAATTTGCTTCTCAATATCTATAAGACTTTCTTCTGAGATTTTGACTGGGATTTTTTTTTTTTTTGGACTGGGAATATATTTAATTAACAGGTAATTTTTTAGAGAAATGATAGGGTAACAATACTGGATTTTTCAAGCCATGAAAATAGTATATATTATGTTGCCATTGTTTATTTCTTTCAATTTCATTTTTTTCACTTGATAGGATTATTAATATTGTCTGGAAACAATTCAGTGCTACACTTTCATCCATCAGTACTCCAGAATTAAGTATTGTTATGGATTCTTAGTATCTTTCACTAGTGATGAAGTATACCCAGGCATAATTTGTCTTTTTTCTTTTCTTATTACCTTTTACTTTCCATTCTTTTTATGTATTATTATTATCAGCATCCCATTTGATGCTTAATATAAGGATGATCCCCAAAATATCCTTTAGGATGTCTGTAGATACTGAGTGTTTTGTTTCAGTATTTCACAGGTGGGAGCTATATGACATAAATAATAAAAAACAACTTTGGATGAGAGTTAAGGATAAGGTGTGTCTCTAAATGCTAACATTGTCTCATGGGCTCATCTGGTACATTTTCAGATTTACTCCTCCAACTGCCTTTCATAGGCTGTAGGTTTTTATATGATGACAGGGTAAGTTATAGTTCTCTAGAGAAAGAGAAGCAATAGAGTATAGGTCCATACACAGATATAGCTATAGATAAATAAATTTATGAAGAAATTGATTACAGAGTATTGGCTCATGTGATTGTGAAGCTGAGAAGTCCCATGATCTGCTGTTTGCAAACAAGAGACCCAGAAAGCTGGGTATTATAAGTTACAGTCTAAGTCAAGAGGTTTAAGACCCAAGAGAAGTGAGAGAATTGATGATATAAGTCCCAGAACAAGGGCAGGAGAAGATCAATGTCCACCTCAAGAATTGGACAGAGAGAACAAATTCCCCTTTCTTCACTTTCTTATTCTATGCAGGTCTTCAGCAGATTAGGTGATGCCATACACATAGGGGTGGGCAATCTTATATACTCAGTCTACTGAATCAAATGCTGAATATCATACGGAAATACTCTCACAGTCACATTCAGAAATAATGTTAGCTGAATATTTTGGTACCGTATGATTTAGGCAATTTATCACATAAAATTAACCTCACATAGATAGTCCCAGAACAAGGGCAGGAGAAGATCAATGTCCACCTCAAGAATTGGACAGAGAGAACAAATTCCCCTTTCTTCACTTTCTTATTCTATGCAGGTCTTCAGCAGATTAGGTGATGCCATACACATAGGGGTGGGCAATCTTATATACTCAGTCTACTGAATCAAATGCTGAATATCATACGGAAATACTCTCACAGTCACATTCAGAAATAATGTTAGCTGAATATTTTGGTACCGTATGATTTAGGCAATTTATCACATAAAATTAACCTCACATAGAAGTTAGCAAAGAGTGACAAAACAGGAAGCTATTTTGCAATATTAATAGAACTAAGCATCAGACATATATTGTATGTAAAGTCAATTATTTTTTAGGTTCCATTTTACAATAAGATGACTATTTGAAGCCCTCACTGAGAAGGCTAATTTGAATAATTCCCAAGAAAATTAAGGAGTGTACAATTTGGAAATCTGGAGGAAGGGATCTAAGCTAAGATCTGTGGGAGGAACCAGGGTAAACATCCTATGATATAAGTTTACCTTCTATGTCCAAGGACTAGCTGATGGCCCTTTGCATTGGAGTAGAGGCAACAAGAATGAGCAGAGTGGAGACAAGATAGAAGACATGTTATAGGTAGACAGGAGGTGGCAAGTTCTTTGAATATTGGCATTATTTGTATTTTACTTTGAATAAATTGAGAAAATTTTTTTGAGCTAAAAGCATATTCAGTTTATTTTCTTGGCCTAAAAATAGGAGAAATAGGCATTCATCAAATAATCATAAAAACAAATGTAAAACCAAAAGTAATAAGTACTATTATTGAGAACAGTTAAACAGATCAAACTTAATTTAAGTATTGACTTTGAGCTTGACTCTGAGGATGAATAGACTTTAACTATCCAAGTGATACAAGTTTAATGATAACAAGGCCTTACTGAGTGTTGCTGGGGCTTCCCCGATGGCTCAGCAGTGAAGAATCCACCTGGAATGCAGAAGATACAGGAGATGCTAGTTCAATCCTGGGTCAGGAAGATACCCCGAAGGAGGAAATAGCAACCCACTTCAGTATTCTCACTGGGAAAATTAGAAATTTTATGCCTTTTTACTTTAATTTTGTAAACTGATTTCAAGTTTCTAAGGATTTGAGCCCAATGGATATAATTGGAGGATTGCCTATTTGTGTTCTATATAGTGCTGGACATGAAGTTCTAAAATAATATTCACCATAGAAACAAAAAAATCAAAGAGTAATAAAATGTAAGAAATCTCAAAAGTCTCTCGTGGCTAACACCTTCCTTTTACAGATAAGATTATGGACTAGTATAAAACCCTCCTCTATTGGTTCTTAAGTTGAAGGAATTTTCAATTCTTATAAAGTATTATTTACACTGCTTAGAATTCAAAATAGTATAGGAACTAACTACAGAATCGCAGACAAGCATTAAGCTCCAACAAGCATGAAATTCGCAGCAGCAGCAGCAGGTAACCTACCGGAGAAGGCAATGGCACCCCACTCCAAGAACTCTTGCCTGGAAAATCCCATGGGTGGAGGAGCCTGGTAGGCTACAGTCCATGGGGTCGCGAACAGTAAGACACGACTTCACTTTCACTTTTCACTTTCATGCATTGGAGAAGGAAATGGCAACCCACTCCAGTGTTCTTGCCTGGCGAATCCCAGGGAGGGCGGAGGCTGGTGGGCTGCAGTTTGTAGTGTCGCACAGAGTCGGACACGACTGAAGTGANGACTAGAGGAATTCAAAGGCAGATTTGAGTATACAAAAGACTCAGTGAGTCTGAAGCTAGGACAATGAAAATTATTAAGTCTGAGAAACATAAAGAAAGAAGATTGAAGAAAAGTAAACAGAGCCTAATGCTGTCTCTTATACACATCTAGATGTGTATAAGAGACAGCTTAGCAGCAGCAGCAGCAGGTAACCTACTGGAGAAGGCAATGGCACCCCACTCCAGTACTCTTGCCTGGAAAATCCCATGGACGGAGGAGCCGGGTAGGCTGCAGTCCATGGACGCTAAGAGTCGGACACGACTGAGCGACTTCACTTTCACTTTTCACTTTCATGCTTTGGAGAAGGAAATGGCAACCCACTCCAGTGTTCTTGCCTGGAGAATCCCAGGGACAGGGGAGCCTGGTGGGCTGCCGTCTCTGGGGTCGCACAGAGTCGGACACGACTGAAGCACCTTAGCAGGGCAAAAGAACAACTGGGATCTAAGAGATGAGAGGTTAATGCAAACAAGGGAGGGTAAACGCAAAGCAATGCAGAAAGGAAATACCAACTAAGCTGGATTTCTGTCCTCCATTCTCAAGTTTTCTGTAGTGCCTGTGAAGCAATGCTTTTCTTATGGGCAGATAATCAGGAACACTTGGAAAATGAAATGCATAAAAAGAGAATGTTTTAAATTCTCGATTTGGAAAACACTGGGAGCCTAGGTAGTGTCAGCCATTTAGGAGAATAGATTAAGTTTCTTGTTTTAGTTTTGTTCTTAGAAATCAGTGTAACCTTGTCTCTGTCACCTTCCCATTTTGGAGTGGTATACATTTCCTATTGTTTATGATGAGAGAATTGCATTTTTTATTTCTCATATTCTTTCACATATTTCTCCCAGAAGTTGAATTTTTTTTTTAACTGTATAAAACAAACTTGGAATGTCTCAAAAATTTTTCAATCAACTTTTCAGGGTGAATTGAGGATGAGCCCAATTGAGCAAGCCCAAAGGAAAAAAATAAAACCCCAAAAAACAGGTATTTTTGCTATTATGTTGCACATATCAATTGTGAAAGTGACGTTTCTTCCCCTCTACCTCAGGACTCATGATTTCTTTCCCAAGGAGGAGCTCAGGAACAGCCATATGCTTCCTTCAAAAAAAAAAAAAAAGGAAGTAGAATGACTTATTCATTTGATAAGCTGGAGAGGAGAAACTAGGTGTGCTTAGCACCACTCATTTCACCCTCTTTTCTATTACAAGTTAATTTCCTATAGGGAGTACATATTTTGTTCTACCCTTCCATGACATAGGACTGCTTCTTTCAGAGGCCTGCAGCACCTAGCTCTGCTGGGTAGAAGTCTGCTATTACTGGGGTTCAGTATTAAGAAGTCCAATAACAGCTTCATCAGTAATAAAAGGGTTATGTTGGCTGTCAAAAATTTTATTTTTCTGTTGTAACATTTTCATCAATTTTCAGATCTTAATTTATCTGAATTTTAGGTGCATCCTAAAGATGATGACATAAGGGATTTTTAAAAATTTTTTAATTAAAAAAATTCTAAGTTTATTTTAATAGCTGAGCGCCGAAGAACTGATGCTTTTGAACTGTGGTGTTGGAGAAGACTCTTGAGAGTCCCTTGGACTGCAAGGAGATCCAACCAGTCCATTCTGAAGGAAATCAGCCCTGGGATTTCTTTGGAATGAATGATGCTAAAGCTGAAACTCCAGTACTTTGGCCACCTCGTGCGAAGAGTTGACTCATTTGAAAAGACTCTGATGCTGGGAGTGATTGGGGGTAGGAGGAGAAGGGGATGACAGAGAATGAGATGGCTGGATGGCATCACTGACTCGATGGACGTGAGTTTGAATGAACTTCGGGAGTTGGTGATGGACAGGGAGGCCTGGTGCGCTGCAATTCATGGGGTTGCAAAGAGTCGGACACGACTGAGCAACTGAACTGAACTGATAAGCAAGGTGAAAAGACAGTCTTCAGAATGGGAGAAAATAATAGCAAACGAAGCAATTGACAAAGAATTAATCTCAAAAATATGGAAGCAGCTCATGTAGCTCAATACAAGAAAAATAAATGACTGAATCAAAAAATGGGCCAAAGAACTAAACAGACATTTCTCCAAAGAAGACATACAGATGGCTAACAAACACATGAAAAGATGTTTGTTGACATTCTGATGATAGCCATTCTGACATGTGTGAGCTGATATATCACTGTTTTTATTTGCATTTCTCTAATAATTAGTGATACTGAGCATCTTTTTATGTGCCTGTTAGCCATTTCTGTGTCTTATTTCAAAAAGTCTATTCAGGTCTTCTGCACATTTCTTAGCGAATTTTTTTATATTGAGTAGTATGAGCTGTTGATATATTTTGGATATTAATCCCTTGTTGGTCATATTATTTGCAAATATTTTCTCCTAGTCCATAGTGTGTCTTTTCATTTTGTCGATGGTTTCCTCATTAAGCTTTTAATTATACCTCACTTATTTTTTGACTTTATTTCTTTTCCTTAGGAGACAGATCAAAAAAAAATATGGGTTTTGGATTATGTTTGGATTATGCTGGTTTATGTCAGTGTTCCACCTATGTTCTCTTCTAGGAGAATTCTTTCCAGTTTCAGGTCTTATATTTAGGTCTTTAATCCATTTTTATTTTGTAAATGGTGTAAGGTATGTTCAAATCTCATTGTTTTACAGTAGGTGTCCAGTTTTCCTAGCACCACTAATTTCCAATGAAATAACAGACATTTTTCCAAAGAAGACATCCAAATGGCCACCAGGTACAATATCACTAATCATCAGGGAAATGCAAATCAAAACCACAGTGAGATATCATCTCATACCTGTTATTATTGCTATTATCAAAGAATAAGAATTAACAAGTGCTGGTAAGAATGTGGAGAAAAGGAAACCCTTGTGTACTGTTGGTGGGAATGTAAATTGTTGTAACTACTATGTAGAACAGTATAAAGATTTCTCAAAAATTATAAATAAAACTACTATATGATTTAGCAATTCTGCTTCTGGATATTTATCTGCAGGTAACAAAGACATTAACTTAAACAGATATCTGAATCCCCATGTTTCAGTTCAGTTCAGTCGCTCAGTTGTGTCCAACTCTTTGCGACCCCATGAATCGCAGCACGCCAGGCCTCCCTGTCCATCACCAACTCCCGGAGTTCACCCAGACTCACGTCCATCGAGTCAGTGATGCGATCCAGCCATCTCATCCTCGGTCGTCCCCTTCTCCTTCTGCCCCTAATCCCTCCCAGCATCAGAGTCTTTTCCAATGAGTCAACTCTTCGCATGAGGTTTACTGAAGCATTGTTTATAACAGTCTAGACACAGGAGTAACCTAAGCGACCATCAAGAAATGAATAAAGAAAATGTGGCATACACACACAGAGACACACTTAACATACATATGTATACACATACAATGGAATATTATGCAGTCATAAGAAAGGAAACTGAGCGACTTGACTTTCACTTTTCTCTTTCATGCACTGGAGAAGGAAATGGCAACCCACTCCAGTATTCTTGCCTGGAGAATCCCAGGGATGGGGGAGCCTGGTGGGCTGCCGTCTATGGGGTCACACAGAGTCGGACACAACTGAAGTGACTTAGCAGCAGTAGCAGCAAGAAAGGAAACCCTGCCATTTGTGACAACACACATCAACTTTGAAGGGATTATGTTAAGCAAAGTAAGTCATACAGGGGAAGACAAATACCATAGGATCTCACTTATATGTAGAACCAAAATATAGATACAATTTTTGATTCCAAATATGTGTGTATATATATACACACACACATATACAAATACCCAATTGTCATATAATCATTAGTACAGAGATTAAGGAAAAACATACCCTTGAGCAAAATGAGTTGTTCTGTTGTGTGATCATTAGCTCTGGGCTTAAAGTTAGTCTTGAACACTGTTTTCATAACAACTCAGAGTTTGAGAAAAAAGTGTCTTATGGGACTAAGACAAAGCAACACAGAAAGAACACATTTGTCCCCTTCTCCTCCTTGAGGGCCCTGGACTCCTTACCAACTGACCTAAGAGTTAGCTCTCTCACTCCCCCCTTTTTCTTTTAGGGGAACATGGCTGCTGAGGGAAAGGGGGTTGGTCTCATTCTGTAGCTACTTCCTGCTGGCTTGGGGCACAGACTCTAAACTGTTCAGGCAGCACATTCTCCTTAACCTCATACTGAGGGTCTCTGATCCAGGGGCCCCAGGTAATAGTTGGAGGAGGCTACAGAAATTGTAGGGTCATGAACAATCATTTGTTACCCAAAAACTTTTAGACAGAAACAAATCCCATTATACAATTCCAGATATAAGGCAAAATAGTCACTAAACCAAGTTGAGATAATCAAAATTAAAAGCCACTTTATGTCCTTAGTTAAGGTACAATGTGTTATACCAGTCCATCTTAGAATTGTTAGATGTCATCAGATCATGAAGAAGCATCACATATGATTGTTGTTGATGAAGGTATTCGCAGAGTTGAATAAAGCCCTTTCCTTGAAGTGGAGAAACCCACCATGAAGGCATCCACTGATGAAGAAGGGAGCAGACAGTCCCACCACGGTAGTGGATCGAGAGGAAAGTGGGCCAGGGGCTTCAGTGAGCACAGAGAAAATTGCCCCAGGGTGTATAAAAGGAAATGGATGGACTGGCCTTCCACAGTTATTAACAGCTGGGGTTCCTCGGGTGTCATTGGGAACGGAGCTTGTGTGGGGACCCCTGGGCACCTTCAGTCCTGACTGTTTTGAGAGTCCGACCCCTGGGGCTTAGGCTGCGGAAGGCAGTCTCTTCTGCAGTGTGGTCCTTTGCAGGACAGGGAGCTGGGGGTGGCTTAGATGCCTGAGGGAAAACCCGCTGGAGATGCCCCTCCTTTCCACAGTAGTAACAAGTCCATCCCTTTTCGCCTGGGTCTCTCTGGGCATTTTTTCCTCAGGCTGTTTCTTGGCAGTTGTAACAGCCATTACTGAGGCTTCAGTCTTCAGCCTAATTCTTCTCTGTCTCCCAGCTTCCTCCTCGTATTCTCTGCCATAGTAAACTGTCTGATCCTATTGCAACAGTTTTCTAAATACTGATTTGGCCCAAATGCCTGTTTTTGTAACTTATGGCGACTATCTGGAGCTGACTGGATGAGGAATTTATCTTTTAAGATCATTCCTCCCTCTGTACTTTTGGGATCAACATCAGTAAACCTTCAGAGAACCTCCCGGAGTCTATCTAGGAATTTACCAGGAGCTTTCTTCTTTTCTTGTTCTATCTCAGCCAACTTAGCATAGTTTAAAGTCTTAGTGGACTCACTTGAGTCCTTCAAGAATACATCTGGCAAAGTGGCTCTGTCATGGGAACTGCTCGGCTCCCATAGGGAGGGCTATTCCGTGTTCCCTCTTTCCCCTTGTCTCACGTTTAAACCATTCATCTCCAAAAGTAGTAGCTTCCCCCAAAACTTTCAAGTTAAGTCAGTGTCTGTCCCAAGACATACATTACGTTTCTCCAAGTAACATCATAATGTAAAGTTAGTCCCATAAAGGCTTCTATGTACTTTTTGGATCCTCTAAATAGTCTTGAATGCAATTGGGAACATTTGAACTTCTACTGAGACTGAGGCAACCCCTCCTGGAAGGGTGCCGTCTCCGCCTGTTCGATTGGGAGCCCTGGATACAGGGGCATAGTAAGAGGACAGGAGAGAGCTGAAGTTTTCACACCCAAATTACACCCTTAGGAAACAAGTCTGGCACATCTCACAGAGAGATAAAGAGCAACAGCTATGGCACTTCTACCCATTTCTCTTGTTTTCTACAGATCCAACTTAAAGGGGGTGGTTCTTAGAACTTCTAGCTCCCATCTGTGAGAGAGAAAATAGTGGCATCCACAGCCGTGACTTGTTTCCACTGGAGGCGTCCTTCCCTTCTCTAGATAGGGGTGGAGACAGACTGTTCACTGAAGCTTTCCTGACTTAGTCTATCCCTGTGGCTTACTCACTCCCTTCAGCCCTTCTTATACTATCAAGGCGGGGAGGAGATGCACCAGGGGTAGACCTGATGGCAGCCCAAATAGAGTTCCAGTTCCTACTACCAAGATCTTGATTTACCTTTTTTTCTCTGATTCCACCTGGGATGTAACCGTCATTTCCCAGAATGTTTCCCAAACTAGGACTGCTATGGGAAGCATCTGTCTTCCTGCACCTGTGCGTATTTCTGAGTACAGCTCTGACTGCAGTAGAGGTGGTGAGTCATAAAGAACCACCACCAAGATGCCCCTTCTGAGTGCAGCGAATGAGGTGGTGAAGGGTCGGCCAGTGAGGAAAGAGTGATTTTTGTCCTTGAGCTACCAGGGCCAATCCTTCCAGTTCATTTCCACAGATTCCACAAACGGAGTATCTGGGGACTTGAGACAGAAGCCACTGGAGAGCTTTATCTAGTCTGCTAAGAACTAGCACCACATCAAAGGAGGAAGCCCACTGTATTTCCCGTTTGGGACCCCTGACCTGTGCTCTTAGAANCCTGGGTCGGGAAGATCCCCTGGAGAAGGAAATGGTAACCCACTCCAGTATTCTTGCCTGGAGAATCCCATGGACGGAGGAGCCTGGTAGTCCACGGGGTCGCAAAGAGTTGGACACGACTGAGCGACTTCACTCTCTCACTCACTCACTCACTCAAAGATATAAAAAATAAGTCACAATGTGATGGGTAGGAGGGATGGACTCATGATATAATAAAATCTCATATCCCCTAGGTGGGTAACATCTAAATTGGAGAATAAGTACATTTTGGAGGCTCTCCCATAGGAGTAAGAGTTCTGAGCCATGAGAGTCTGGCACCAGAAAGATGAGCCTCCAGAGCATTTGGCTTTGAAGGCCAGCAGGGCTTAACTGCAAGAGCTTCATGACACTTGAGAAGATAGAAATTTCACTCTTAAAGGATGAACGCTATCACTCTTAAAAGTCTCACATGCACCAGAACCAAGGTCAAAAGCAGTAAATTCATAGGAACCTAGGTCAGACCTACCTGCTGGTTTTGGAGGGTCTCCAAGGGAGAAAGGGATGACTGTGTCTCACCATAGGAATGTAGACAGTGTTGGAAGACATATCAGGGAGTATTCATCTGCTTGAAATCTCTTAGTGGCTGAAAACAATTATCTCAAATGTAAACAGATTAAATGCTCTCACCAAATGACACAGGCTGGCTAGATTGATACCGAAACAAGATCTGTATTTATCCTGCCTAAAAAAGACTCGCTTAACATCTAGAGACACATACAAACTAAAAGCGAGGAGCTGGAAAAAGACATTTCATGCAAATGGAATTAAAAAGAAAATCAAAATAGCAAACTTATATCAGACAAAATAGACTTTAAGGGTTATTACAAGAGATAAAGGGCACTAGATAATGACAAAGGGATCAATATGAGAAGAAGATATAACGACTGTAAATATATATGCACCTAACACAAGAGCATCTAAATAGGTAGGGCAAATACTAGTGAACATAAAAGTAGAATTTGACAGTAACACAATAACTGTAGGAAGATTTAATGCCATATTTACATTCATGAATAGTCCATCCAGGCAAAAAAACAGTAATGAAACACAGACCTTAAAAAATGCATTAGACCAAATGGATCTAATTGATTTTTTACAGAGCATTTCCACCTGAAAGCAAAAGAGTACACATTCTTTCAAGGGCACATGGAACATTCTTCAGGATAGGTGACATACTAGAGCACAAAATAAGCCTTGGTAAATTTAAGAAAATTGACATCGTATCAAGCATCTCTTCTAACCAGAATGCTATGCAATTAGAAATGAACTCTAAGGGGGGAAAAAAAGCAGAAAATAAACACATGGAGGCTAAACAATATGCTATTAAACAACCAATTGATCACCGAAGAAATAAAATAGGTAGTCAAAAGATACTGAGAGAAAAATGAAAATGAAAACATGAGGATACAAACTTATGTGTGTTAATCGCTCAGTTGTGTCCAACACTTTGCAACCCCATGGACTGTAGCCCACCAGAATCCCCTGTCCATGGAATTCTCCAGGCAAGAATACTGGAGTGGATTGGCATTTCCTTCTTCAGAGGATCTTCTTGTTCCAGGGATTGAAACTGTGTCTCCAAACCTATGGGATACAACAAAAATAGTTCTTTTTTTTTTTTTTTGACTTTTAACTTATAGTTTTATTCCTTTTAGCATGTTGGACAAGGTGCCATTTTATCCCACAAATCAAGAAAACGATTGAAATTAAAACTGCACAAACGAGGTGGCCCTTTCACAGCCGAGAGACTTGTTTTTGTGTGTGGGTGTGTGTCTGTGTGTGTTTTACTTTATTTTACTTTACAGTACTGTATTGGTATTGGCATACATTAACATGAATCCGCCACGGGTGCACATGAGCTCCCAAACATGAACCCCCCTCCCACCTTCCACCCCACATCATCTCTCCAGATCATCCATGTGCACCAACCCCAAACATCGTGCATCCTGCATCGAATATAGACTGGCGATTCATTTCTTACATGATAGTATACATGTTTCAATGCCATTCTCCCAAATTATCCCACCCTCTCCCTCTCCCTCAGAGCCCAAAAGTCTGCTCTACACATCTGTGTCTCTTTTGCTGTCTCGCATACAGGGTCATCATTACCGTCTTTCTAAAATCCTGTCATTCCAGTGCACCAGCCCCAAGCATCCTGTATCCTGCATCAAACCTGGATTGGCAATTCATTTCTTATATGATATTATACATGTTTCAATGCCATTCTCCCAAATCATCCCACCCTCTCCCTCTTCCAGAGAGTCTAAAGGAAGATTTTTTTTCTGTCTTAGCAACAAAGTAGTAAAGTATCTAATGGTTGGTGGTATTTTATGGCTGATGAAATACAATGCAATCACAATTTATTTAAAAACACAATGAAAGTCAAATAGTGCAATTTTTTGCTTCAATAATGTATTAACCTAGGGTCCGGTAAAGAATCCGCCTGCAATGCGGGAGACCTGGGTTCCATCCCTGGGCTGGGAAGTTCCCTTGGAAGACGGCATGGCAACCCACTCCAGTATTCTTGCCTGGAGAATCCCCATGGACAGAAGAGCCTGGAGGGCTAGAGTTCATGGGGTTGCAAAGAGTCAGACACGACTGAGCAATTAAGCACACACACAATAACCACATGCAAATTCCATGTGATGGAGAGGATAAACCCATTTATTTGGAGGCTGACAACAATTGGAACTAAGTTTATAGTCCAACCAAATATATCATTTTAAGTAAAAATGATAATTAAAGTGGTTTCTTTTTGAAGAATTCTGTATAATCTTTGTTATAAATTAAAAATTATCCTTTGCCAACCACTCACCCCTAGGTTTTCAATTCATAAAACTGCTATTTGTACAGTTAGAGAAAAGACCCAAGATGTTCTAAACAATACCATTAGTTACAGCCGTCAATTATTTTCAGTGAGTTGAGTGAAAAATATTGCCTGTTAAATGATTCTTAATGTTCTATGCTTAATAACTAACACAAGGAATTCAGCATGTAAATTCATAATATGTTAGTCTCCAATTTTTTTCTTATAGAGTTTATGTTTAGTGAAAGGGATTTGAACAATGGCCCTTCATTCTTTTTGCATTTTCTTTAAGTGCTTGGAAAGAAATAAGACATACTTAGGAGATAATCTCTTTCAAGGTTTCAGGTCACACTTGGAAGACAGTGGTTAATAGGTCATACTGAATAAAATGATGGTTAGATTACATGGAGTGGAGTCACATATTCACAGATTTAGTAACTGCCTGGAATATTCTAAGTCACGTTACCTTCTGATATCCAGACTCCTCGCCACTGAAAGACTGCAGTTGTATTTGGTTGCTATCTAAGATCCTTTTTATCATTCTGCTTCTTTAAATAGTTTCTTTTAAGTGTACAAATCAACCTGCCATGTAATATAGAATATGTGAACACTGCAGGAAAAAACACCTATGAGAAAGATATCTGTGCATTGTCTTAAGAAGTCTGAACTGAGGATTTGTCAATTATTAATATACATAATAAATGCAAAGTAATTTAAATATGATACAAGAAGAAGAGAAAAATTAGACTGTACAGAAGAGTCTGAAACTGACTGGATTATGTTTAAAAGGTGATTGTCTATATAATGTGAAAAAGGTAGTTAACATGAGAAAGGTAGTTAATGTGAGAAAGGTTTAAAAGATCTTGGAACAGTTTATTTTCTATTTTCCCTGGTGGCTCAATTGGTAAAGAATCTGCCTGCAGTGTGGGAGACCTGGGTTTGACCTTTGGGTTGGGAAGATCCCGTTGGAGAAGTGCATGGCAACCCACTCCAATATTCTTGCCTAGAGGATCCCCATGGACAGAAGATACTGGCAGACTACAGTCCATGGTGTCCCAAAGAGTAAGACAGCTGAGCGAATAAGTACAAACCAAAATTTAGATTCTCGTGTCTTAGATTATATGTTTCAAATATCTATTGCAGTTATATGTTAAAAGTAAAAACATTAAAAGAAGCAAATAATATTATGAATATATGACCTTTCAGTAGAGGAGGGCTTTATAAACATCACAGGAAGGCATACATTTGTTCTACTAAGACATTGTGTAAAATATTTTCTGTTAAGGTTTCCAGTTTAGGGTGGGAAAATGAGCAGAGCCATACCTTTCTTCCACCATTGGTAAAAAAATGAACTGAAAGGAAAATTTAAAAGTTAAAATACATTCATAATTGTGATAATGATGGGAAGAGAAGATATCAGTGAATTAGAGATTTGACAAGTTTCTGGAAAATAGAAAATAGATTGAACCATCATAGGCGAATTGGGCACCATAGTTCAGACCAGATCCTGGAGGTTTCTCTCTGTGCAAGATGATGGAGAGACTCTAAACCCAGAATGACAGATGAAGAGTAGGTATTAATGATAAATGAAAGATACAGCTGAAAGAATGCCTATCTGGGAAATTTGCCTCCAAACTGCAGTGGATATAATAGCAAAGACTAATTATACAGAACAGCTGCCTATGGAAACTATGGGCTTCCCTGGTGGCTTAACTGGTAAAGAATCCACCTGCAATGTGGGAGACCTGGGTTCAATCCCTGAGTTGGGAAGATCTTCTGAAGAAGGGAATGGCTACCCACTCCAGTAGTCTGGCCTGGAGGATTCCATGGCCTGTATAGTCCATGGGGTCGCAAATAGTCAGACATGACTGAGCGAATTCACACTAGGGAAACTATGGTCTCAAAGTTAAGTTTTCCTTAGTTTGTGGAATAATGGATGGGAGAGATAAAGAAGTCAAGCTTATATTTTCTAGATGGTCAATATTGCAGTCATATTCATTTATACAATACACTCATGATGATAGTTTTTCCATAAAGACTGGATGTTCCCCATATTTAATTTAAATATATGATTCACATTAATCATACTAATTATGGCTTATAAAAACAGAAGATAACTAGTATAACTTCATTTACTAGCTATAGGTATGGCATAAAACAAAACAGCATGATATTTTAGTGACTTGTGTAACTAAATCAAGTTTATATGAAACTTGGAAAAAATATTAGATATATCTTCCAGTCTACTGCTAGTATTTTCATAGGTACATTCACAAGTGAAGATTATAAGTTATATATTAAGTATAAGTCAAAATTTCTCATCTCAATTTACAGAATAATGTCAGCTAAGCTTCCAAAACTATCACCTCTTTAATCTAAAACCGCATTCCCATACTACTCATCTGTAGAATTTGGAGGAGGACTCAAGGAGTAAATTGTCATTCCAAAAGTAAATGGCTATTCATCTGAGACTTAGTGGTCCTCTAAGAAAGTGGTTGGGACCCAACTCATTGCCCACTATATAATTAAGCCTGTCATTTAAGCCTGTCAATCAGAAAACACTCCCTACTACTGTTTTCCCTGTTTTTTTTTTTTTAATATTCCTCTATTGTATGTAAATGAAAGAAAGAGTTAAAAATAAAGAATCCACCAGGCATTTGGACAAAGATGTTAACATGAAATGTAAAGGCTAAAACAAATCTTATAATCAGAAACTTTGAAAAACATAAAACTTCAGAGACTATAAGAAGACTGTATTTTTATATTACATATTTTATGACCCTTTGTATTTATGTGTTGTCTGTTGTGATCTCTCCATTTTCATTTCTAATTTTATTGATTTGATTTTTCTCTCTTTGTTTCTTGATAAGTCTGGCTAATGGTTTGTCAATTTTATTTATCCTTTCAAAGAACCAGCTTTTGTGTAATGAGGTGGATGAAACTGGAGCCGATTATACAGAGTGAAGTAAGCCAGAAAGAAAAACACCAATACAGTATACTAACACATATATGTATGGAATTTAGAAAGATGGTAATGATAACCCTATATGCGATACAGCAAAAGAGACACAGATGCAAAGAACAGACTTTTGGACTCTGTGGGAGAGAGAGAGGATGGGATGATTTGGGAGAATGACATTGAAACATGTACACTATCATGTAAGAAACGAATCACTAGTCTAGGTTTGATACAGGATACAGGATGCTTGGGGCTGGTGCACTGGGATGACCCAGAGAGATGATATGGGGAGAGTGGTGGGAGGGGGGTTCAGGGTTTGGAACTCATGTACACCTGTGGCAAAACCAATACAGTATTGTAAAGTAAAAAAAATAAAATTTAAATTAAAAAATTTATATTACATATTTTAATGTAGTGAGATAGAAAATATATTTCATTCATGATAAAGAATGGAATGAAATTAGAAAGGGAATATGTATGAAAACGGCTTGCTATTTAAAAGAGTCAAAAATTGAACTGACACATGGCAGAGTAAAAAGACTCAGCTCAGTTCCTCTCACAAGCACACTCAAATCACAACTGTCCAAAACAACAATCAATTAAAAAGATAGGAATCTACCAGAAAATATATTTTT
>SJYX01009481.1:104835-138408 GCA_006410675.1 Oreotragus oreotragus
TACTTAGAAGTGTAATTTCTGGCTTGATTGCTCCCTCCCCCTTTTCTCCCCCAGGTCACCTCTATCTCCTCCCTCCCCCTTCTCGTCTCTGCTTAACTCTGTGAATCTCTCTGGGTGTTTCAGGCCAGGGGGAGTACTTAGGGAACTGATTACTGGCTAGATTTGTCTCTCTCCTTTTGACTTCCCCTCCTCTCCTCCTGGTCACCTCTATCTCCATCCTCTTTCTTCTCTTCCCCATGAAACTCTGTGAACCCCTCTGGATGTCCCTCACTGTGGAGAATCTTTTCACCATTAATCTAGATATTTTATCATCGGTGCTGTATGGATGGAGAAATCTTGAGGCTACTGTAAGAATAAGACTGAAAGCCAGAGGCGGGAGGCTCAAATCTAAAACTTGAGAATTCCAGAAAACTCCTGACTTCAGGGAACATTCATCAACAAGAGCTCAGCCAAAAGCCTCCATACCTACACTGAAACCAAGCTCCACCTAAGAGCCAACAAGTTTCAGAGCAAGACATACCAAGCTAATTCTCTAGCAACACAGGAACATAGCCCTGAGTATAAAAATACAGGCGGCCAAAAGTCACACCAAGCCCATAGGCACCTCAAAGCTCACTACTGGACACTTCATTGACTCCAGAGAGAAGAGATCCAGCTCCACCCACCGGAACACCGACGCAGGCTTCCCGAACCAGGAAACCCTGACAAGCCAGTCGTCCAACCCCACACACAGGGAGGAACCTCCACAATAAAGAGGAACCACAAACTGCCAGCCTACTTTCACCCCAAACACAGCAACCTAAACAAGATGAAAAGGCAGAGAAATTTTCAGGTAAACGAACATGATGAATGCCCACCAAACCAAAGCAAAGAGGAGGAGATAGGGAGTCTACCCGAAAAAGAATTCAGAATAATGATAGTAAAAGTGATCCAAAATCTTGAAAACAAAATGGAGTTACAAATAAATAGTCTGGAGAAAGGATTGAGAAGATGCAAGAAAAGTTTAAAAAGGACCTAGAAGAAATAAAAAAGAGTCACTCAATAATGAATAATGCAATAACTGAGATAAAAAACACTCTGGAGTGAACCAACAGTAGAATAACTAAGGCAGAAGATAGGATAAGTGAGGTGGAAAATAGAATGGTGGCAATAAGTGAAGCAGAGAGGAAAAAAGAAAAAGGATTATAAGAAATGAGGGCAACCTCAGAGACCTCTGGGACAATGTCAAATGCCCCAACATTTGAATCATAGGAGTCCCAGAAAAAGAAGACAAAAAGAAAGGCCATGAGAAAATGCTTGAGCAAATAATAGTTAAAAACTTCCCTAAAATGGGGAAGGAAATAGCCACCCAAGTCCAAGACACCCAGAGAGTACCAAACAGGATAAATCCAAGGTGAAACACCACAAGACACATATTAATCAAATTAACGAAGATCAAACACAAAGAACAAATATTAAAAGCAGCAAGGGAAAAACAACAAATAACACACAAAAGGATTCCCATAAGGATAACAGCTGATCTTTCAATAGAAACTCCTCAGACCAGAAGAGAACAGCAGGACATACTGAAAGTGATGACAGAGAAAAGCGTACAACCCAGATTACTGTAGCCAGCAAGGACCTCATTCAAATATGAAGGAGAAATCAAAAGCTTTACAGACAAGCAAAAGCTAAGAGAATTCAGCACCACCAAACCAGCTCTTCAACAAATGCTAAAGATCTCTAGACAGCAAATACAGAAAAGGTTTGTAAACTTGAACCCAAAAAAACAAAGTAAATGGCAACGGGATCATACTTATCAATAATTACCTTAAATGTAAATGGTTTGACTGCCCCAACCAAAAGAAAAAGACTGTCTGAATGGATAAAAAAACCAGACCCCTATACATGCTGTCTACAAGAGACCCACCTCAAAACAAGGGACACATACAGACTGAAAGTGAAGGATGGAAAAACAATATTTCATGCAAATGGAGACCAAAAGAAAGCAGGAGTAGCAATACTCATATTAGATAAGATAGACTTTGAATAAAGACCATAAAAAGAGACAAAGAAGGACACTACATAATGATCAAAGGATCAATCCAAGAAGATATAACAATTATAAATATATATACACCCAACATAGGAGCACTACAATAGGTAAGGCAAATGCTAACAAGTGTGAAAGGGGAAATTAANATGTAAGACCTGTCTCTTATACACATCTCGATGTGTTTCAGAGACAGACTCATATTAGATAAGATAGACTTTGAATAAAGACCATAAAAAGAGACAAAGAAGGACACTACATAATGATCAAAGGATCAATCCAAGAAGATATAACAATTATAAATATATATACACCCAACATAGGAGCACTACAATAGGTAAGGCAAATGCTAACAAGTGTGAAAGGGGAAATTAACAGTAACACAATAATAGTGGGAGACTTTAATACTCCATTCAAGCCTATGGATAGATCAACTAAACATAAAAGTAACAAGGAAACACAAACAAAAAAGAGACCATAGCAAAAATCAACAAAGCCAAAAGCTGGTTCTTTGAGAGGATAAATAAAATTGACAAACCATTAGTCAGACTCATCAAGAAACAGAGGGAGAAAAACCAAATCAATAAAATTAGAAATGAAAACGGAGAGATCACAACAGACAACACAGAAATACAAAATAAATGACCCAATCAAAATATGGGCCAAAGAACTAAACAGACATTTCTCCAAAGAAGACATAGATGGCTAACAAGCACATGAAAAGATGCTCAACATCACTCATTATTAGAGAAATGCAAATCAAAACCACAATGAGGTACCATTTCACGCCAGTCAGAATGGCTGCGATCCACAAGGCTACAAGCAATAAATGCTGTAGAGGGTGTGGCGAAAAGGCTGTTGGTGGGAATGCAAACTGGTACAGCCACTATGGAGAACAGTGTGGAGATTCCTTAAAAAACTGGAAATAGAACTGCCATAAGCCCCAGCAATCCCACTGCTGGCCATAAAACTGAGGAAACCAGAATTGACAGAGACACGTGTACCCCAATGTTCATCATAGCACTGTTTACAATAGCCAGGACATGGAAGCAACCTAGATGTTCATTGGCAGACGAATGGATAAGAAAGCAGTGGTACATATAAACAATGGAATATTACTCAGCTATTAAAAAGAGCACATTTGAACCAGTTCTAATGAGGTGGATGAAACTGGAGCCTATTATACAGAGTGAAGTAAGTCAGAAAGCAAAATACCAATACAGTATATTAATGCATATATATATGATGTAGAAAGATGGTAACAATGACCTTATACGTGAGACAGCAAAGGAGACAGAGATGTAAAGAACAGACTTTTGGACTCTGTAGGAGAAGGTGAGGGTGGGATGATTTGAGAGAATAGCATTGAAACATGTATATTATCATATGAGAAATTGATCGCCAGTCCAGATTTGATACATGAGACAGGGTGGTCAGGGCTGGTGCACTGGGATGACCCTGAGGAATGGGACGGAGACAGAGGTGGGAGGGGGGGTACAGGGTACCCCCTGTACACCAGTGGCTGATTCATGTGAATGTATGGCAAAATCACTACTACAATACTGTAAAGTAATTAGCCTCCAATTAAAAGAAATAAATAAATTTTAAAAATGTATGATGCCATTTCTACATCAGCTCTTCAATTCAGTCTTTTTGCTTTTCATCAGGTATATTGGAGTTAAAATAAAATTTAGTACTGTCTTTTCTTTAACATTAATTAATAATAATAATAAAAAAAACCTATCGATCTCTCCATACTTTAAATTTTGAGGCCACTGAAATGAATGACGAAGGTGTAGTAATGACCAATGCAGTTTCTAGAATTTGCCTTGCCACATGAATGAAAAACTTTGGGACATTGTTTGATCTCATTTTTGTGAAACACATTACAGTAAATAAATACCAGAGAAAAAGAAGAAACTATGTATTTAAAAACAGAAATGAAAGCTGGTTATTTTGATCATTCATATAGTGAGTAAAGCAATATATCTTTACAAATAATTTGTCTATTTTTTTTATATTATTGAGAAAGGAAAAATGATGTTCATTACCCAAATGTGTCTATTCCATTAGAATGTTTAAAATAACTCTTCATTCTTTGTGGGCAGTAGCAGCAGTGAAAAGATAATGGCCTTTAAAGCAATTTTGTGACTCCACGGTACCAGATGGAGTACTGGTTCCAGTGCTCCTGTGGTATCAGGTACCACTCTGACCCTGAGTCCCAAGACTGTTGAATAAAAGTTTTATCATTCATAAACTGCAAATAACATTTTAGTAGGTTTTGTGAGGATTGAATTTCTTAGTGTTGTTTACTTCCCTGTTATAGTGTGGAGTCTATAAGAACATGATTCTTAACTGTTTTATCCATTGATGCATCTCCCTTATCTACAATAATGCCAGGCACATAGTGGGGACTCAATGACTATTAAAGAAACCTGTTAGTATATGCATATATTCATAAATGCATGAACAAATAAAAAGGGTACCACCTGGCACGAAAGTGGTTAATCTTTATTTGTTCCATCTCCATTTTCTCCTCTGTCTTCAAGATAGTTGAAGATGAATAAACAAGCCAACATATGTGTCTTTATCACACCTGCTACTGAGAAAAAATTTGAGGCTGCCTTCCCTTCAGCATCGCTGCACATTTCTTTATCTATTAATACTTTACATATATATACACACACACACACACACATATATATATACATCTAAATTAGTTTACTGAAAAATATTTGACAGGGCAAATAAAAATGTGTATGAGGGTAAGTATAAGATTAATGTATGACTATTTTTTCAATATACTAAAATAAAACTGTCATAGTGCCCTCCATCTCTGAGATTCACAGCATGCCTAGTGTATTGGAAACAATTCAGCATTCGATTATATACTGCCACAAATTTCACTTTGCTATATTAGTTATGTTTACCACCCTAACCTTCCTCATGGGCTGTCTTAGAAAAAAGAAACTGCAAATTCTCCTCTGTCACAGCGTGTAGCTAAATACATTCTATACATTATATTTATTAGGATGACATGATATTAATATTCTCAGATATGTCTTCTCTCTTTCCCCACCAAGTTTACATGAAAAAATAAAAACAGGCCAAAACTTGAAGGGATGCAGTGAGTGATTAAAGTGCGGGCTTAGGAGTGAGCTCATGTATCCCTACAATACAAAGTAAATCGTGACTAAGCGAGTACCTTGCGACCAAGTGAGTACCTCGTGATGTGCATGCACGGTGTTGTAAGCAAACTCAGCTGTTACATAAACATTATTTACAAAACGTGGAGCAAGAGTGAGAGTCTGTGTGGCTAGAGAGCCTGACCATGACATCTTGGCTAATTTGCTCTTCCCTACAACAGCTCTGGTTTAGAACATTCTGGAGGATCAGATAAGATTGTAGAGAGAGGATTTTCTTCAAAAAAGATTGGAGTATTTGAATGTTTGTTTTTTATGTGTAAGTAAAGGGGAATCCAGGATTAAAGAAAGGTTTAAGTCTTTTGTTTGCTTTTTTTCTTGCATCTAGTTACAGGAGTTTAGCATTTAGTTAAGGCTAGTGTTTTTTTTTTTTTTTTTCAATATGTGCTTTCCTGAACTACTTAATATGATTTCATGTGTATACAGTCTGTCTTTTTAAGGCTAAAGCCAGTGAAAAACTGAAAATGTTGAGGCTTTTATTCAAGAAATTATTCTAAATTAATTTTAGCAGTAACATTAAAAATTAAATGGGCAGGTCTCAAAATGATTCATTTATAGATTTATGACTCATTTTTTCTTGAATTTCCCCAGTTCTGTTCTTTTCAGTTCAGTTCAGTCGCTCAGTCGTGTCCAACTCTTTGCGACCCCATAAATAGCAGCACGCCAGACCTCCCTGTCCATCACCAACTCCAAGTTCAACCAAACTCATGTCCATTGTCAGTGGTGCCATACAACCACCTCATCCTCTGTCGTTCCCTTTGCCTCTTACCCTCAATTTTTCCCAGCATCAGGGTCTTTTCAAATGAGTCAGCTCATCACATCAGGTGGCCAAAGTGTTGGAGTTTCAGCTTCAACATCAGTCCTTCTTATGAACACCTAGGACTGATCTTTAGGATGGACTGGTTGGATCTCCTTACTGTCCAAGGGACTCTCAAAAATTCTCTCCAACACCACAGTTCAAAAGCATCAATTCTTTGGTGCTCAGCTTTCTTTGTTGTCCAACTCTCACATCCATACATGACAACTGGAAAAACCATAGCCTTGACTAGACAGATCTTTGTTGACAAAGTAATGTCAGCTTGTTAATATGCTGTCTAGGTTGGTCATAACTTTCCTTCCAAGGAGCAAGCGTCTTTTAATTTCATGGCTGCGGTCACCATCTGCAGTGATTTTGGAGCCCCCACAAATAAAGTCAGCCACTGTTGCCACTGTTTCCCCTTCTATTTGTCTTGAAGTGATGGGACCAGATGCCATGATCTTCATTTTCTGAATGCTGAGCTTTAAGCCAACTTTTTTCACTCTCCTCTTTCACTTTCATCAAGAGGCTCTTTGGTTCTTCTTCACTTTCTGCCATTAGAGTGGTGTCAGCTGCATATCTGAGCTTCTCCCAGCAATCTTTATTCCAGTTTGTGCTTCCTCCAGCCCAGCGTTTCTCATGATGTACTCTGCACAGAAGTTAAATAAGCAGGGTGACAATATACTGTCTTGACATACTCCATTTCCTATTTGTAACCAGTCTGTTTTTCCATGTCCAGTTCTCACTGTTGCTTCCTGACCTGCATACAGGTTTCTCAAGGGGCAGGTCAGGTGGTCTGGTATTCCCATCTCTTTCAGAATTTTCCACAGTTTATTGTAATCCACACAGTCAAAGGCTTTGGCATAGTCAATAAAGTAGAAATAGATGTTTTTCTGTAACTCTCTTCTTTTTTGATGATCCAATGGATGTTGGCAGTTTGATCTCTGCTTCCTCTGCCTTTTCTAAAATTAGCTTGAACATCTGGAATGTCACAGTTCACTTATTGCTGTAGCCTGGCTTGGCAAACTTTGAGCATTACTTTACTAGCATGTGAGATGACAGCAATTGTGTGGTAATTTGAGCACTCTTTGGCATTGCCTTTCATTGGGATTGGAATGAAACCTGATCTTTTCCAGTTCTGTGGCCACTGCTGAGTTTTTCCAATTTGCTGGCATACTGAGTGCAACACTTTCACAACATCATCTTTCAGGATTTGAAATAGTACAACTGGAATTCTACCACCTCCACTAGCTTTGTTCATAGTGATGTTCCTAAGGCTCACTTGACTTCACCTTCCAGGATGTCTGTCTCTAGGTGAGTGATCACACCATCGTGATTATCTGGGTCATGAAGATCTTTTTTGAACAGTTCTTCTGTGTATTCTTACTACCTCTTCTTAATATCTTCTGCTTCTGTTAGGTCCTAGAAGACCTCACAGAACCTCTGTCCTTCTAAAGGACCTTCTGTCTTTTACTGAATCCATCTTTACATGAAATGTTGTCTCAATGTCTCTAATTTTCTTGAAGATATCCCTAGTCTTTCCCATTCTATTGTTTTGCTCTATTTATTTGCATTGATCACTTTGGGAAGGCTTTCTTATCTCTCCTTGCTATTATTTGGGACTCTGCATTCAAATGAGTATATCTTTCCTTTTGTCCTTTGCTTTTCACTTCTCTTTTTTTCACAGCTATTTGTATGGCCTCCTCAGACAGCCATTTTGCCTTTTTGGATTTTTTTTTTTTTCTTGGGGATGGTCTGGATCCCTATCTCCTGTACAATGTCACGAACCTCCATCCATAGTTCATCAGACATTCTTTCAGATCTAGTCTCTTATATCTATTTCTCACTTCCACTGTATAATCATAAGGGATTTGATTTAGGTCATACCTGAATGGTCTAGTGGTTTTCCCTACTTTCTTCAATTTAAGTCTGAATTTGGCAATAACCAGTTCATGATCTAAGCCACAATCATCTCCAGGTCTTATTTTTGCTGAGTGTATAGAGCTTCTCCATCTTTGGCTGCAAAGAATATAATCTATGTGATTTCAACATTGGCCATCTGGTGATGTCCATGTGTAGAGTCTTCTCTTGTGTTGTTTGAAGAAAGTGTTTGCTATGACCAGTGCATTCTCTTGGCAAAACTCTATTAGCCTTTGCCCTGCTTCATTCCTTATTCCAAGGCCAAATTTGCTTGTTACTTCAGGTGTTTCCTGACTTCTTACTTTTGCATTCCAGCCCCTTATAATGAAAAGGAGATCTCTTTTGGGTGTTATTTCTAAAAGGTCTTGTAGGTCTTCCTAGAACTGTTCAACTTCAGTTTCTTCAGCATTACTGGTCAGGGAATAGATTTGGATTACTGTGATATTGAATGGTTTACCTTGGAAACGAACAGAGATCATTCTGTCATTTTTGAGATGGCATCCGAGTACTGCATTTTGGACTCTTTTGGTGACTATGATGGCTACTCTATTTATTCTATGCCCGCAGTAGTAGATGCAATGGTCATCTAAGTTAAATTCACCCATTCCAGTCCATTTTAGTTTGCTGATTCCTAGAATGTTGACGTCTACTCTTACCATCTCATGTTTGACCACTTCCAATTTGCCTTTATTCATGGACCTTTCTGGTCAGTCATATCAAAGGTTGTTTGGCTAATTCCAGCCCAATCCAGTGCTTTTTATCTCCAGTAAGGATACGGATATGTCAAACTTTCCATATTTTGACAATTTCCTATGTCTAAATACTGCCACTGAAATTTAGAATTCAAGGCACCCTTTAGATACCAGTTAGTTGTAGTTCTACCTGCTGAACCAGCAGGTATAGTTCTATCCATCAAATGAACACACATAAGACTTAAATTAGAACTAAGTAACATGAGAAAGTAAGTCAGATTAAGCACTATTATTTTTTGCTGGTTTAGATTTAGCAAATGCTTCTAAGTTCTATAGTCAACTCCTGGGAGACAAACCCGAGTCTATAACTTTCTGATCATGACAAAGTCAGCACTGGTACTGCATCCAGTAAAGAAATTGTGGCTTTTAGATTTTGTAGCTTCCTAAGGATGGACAAGGGAGTACAATTCTGAAAACAGTAGCTGTGTAAGTAGTCTTGATTTAGAGCATCCTAATCATGGCAGGAAACACCAGAGATGCAGGTTTGATACCTGGGTCAGGAAGATACCCTGGAGGAGGAAATGGCAACCCATTCCTGTATTTTTGCCTGGGAAATTCTATGGTCAGAGAAGCCTGGGGCGGGGGTGGTGGTGACAGTCCAAAGGGTCACAGTCAGACATGATTGAACGACTAACTCATCAAGCAATCATGGTGGACACAGCAGCAACGTTACCTGAGGTCTTTTCTTGGAATGCCTTTAATGATTCTTTGAGTTCTCTATATCACTCAACAAATTCCTTTCTCATAAAATTATATACAATGGATTATATCATCTGCAACTAAAATTCCTGACTCTTCTGTCCTCAGCAACAGAGAGGCAGGAACCAAAGAGATCCATCCTACTTCCAAAGAAAGTTGTTTTCATTGTCATCATCATCACCAAATAGTAATTTATATCAGATGGAAGTTGCTTAGTATTTTATAAAGTCCTGAGTTCACTGATGAGAGTGAGCTAATAGTTTTGTTTTGTTTTTCAGTATTCATCTCCACTTGAACAGGGGATAATATTCTAAAAGGTTATGAAGAGTTGAGTCTGGAGCCAATAGCCTTAGATTTTACTTTTTACTTGCTGCTTGTAGATTCTTTCTCTCATCTAATACATTCTCAGTTCTTTCACATAAGACTGGACTCTGCCTAAAGAGAGACAAGTTGGTGAGCAGTATTCTAAGGGTATCAACTCTATTCTTCATTTTAACCCATGTTCCATGTTGTCTTTATTCAAATTTTCTTACCTGTGAAATGAATGTAGGTAATTTTTCAGACAGCACAGACTCAAGTCCTATAAATCAAGCCACTTCTGCCTCTCATTTAAAAGAAGCCTGAAACAGAGGTCTTCTGGGTTGTGGGATGATTTCTGTCCATCTTTAGCATTCCATTTGGTCTCTCTTTTATCTTGCCAGAGTGGAAAACCAACTGTGTAACTGAAAATCATACATGACATAATTCTCATGAAATTATGTTAACATAGTTCAGGGGAAAATAATAGCAAACAACTATAAGTTCAAAATAATATGTCTGCATTTTGCCTCAATTTTGGACTTTCTATGCCTGCTGCTGCTGCTGTTTAGGTGCTAATTCATGTCCAACTCTTTGTAACCCCATGTACTGTAGATGTGGCATCTGCTAGACATGAAGCATACTTATTGTACTTTTGTTCATGATAAGAATGATTCCCAAGACATGAATAGCCCAAATTCTTCCATGTAGTTGGCAAATGATTAGATTGTGAGATACTCAATTTAATTATTTTTTCTACTTAAACACATTTTATTTATTTCCTTTTTGCCAGCAAGGGAGTCAGCTAAGGTCAGTGATCACCAAAAGAGTTTGCTATCTTTGTAAATTACATGCTGAATGGTAATGATTCATGGGCACGGCAACTCATTTCAATATCCTTGCCTGGAGAAACCCATGGACAGAGAAGCCTGTGACCCCATGGACTGTAGCCCATCAGGCTCCTCTGTCATGTGATTTCCCAGGCAAGAATACTGGAGTAGGTTGCCATTTCCTTTTCCAGGGGATCATCCCGAACCAGAGATTGAACCCACAACTCCTGCTTGGCAGATGTATTCTTTACCACTGATCCACTTGAGAAGCTCTTTTCTTTGCCTAGGGTAAGAAATATTTTTTGAATAAAGGGATGATATACCACTTTAAAAGGCGATATCATACCACACATTCCAAACAGAGCCATGACAAGTTCTCAAACTCATCTCCAAAGTAATTATGTGGGGAAAAGGTAGATAGTTGCCTGCTTTGTCCAAAACAATCAGTCATTTGTATTTTCATAAATGCCTCATTTATGAAAGACACAGGGGGAAAAACACCTTAGTGTGAAAATAATTATGATAGCAAAAAAAAAAAGGCTAGACTGTAGAGAAAAGGGGAGAAAAACTAGTCATAAACATTACTGGCCTCTTCCAGATGACTCTGATTTTTCCCCTCATATTTTCTGGCCATGATAATTAAAAAAAATAAATAAAGTTTGAATTTGTTTTAAATCAGAGACTATGGGACTCAGAGGTCTTTATTTAGGAAGATTTTAATTCTTGCTCACAGTAAACTATAAACAAATACTTTTTTTTTAGAATTCTTCCCTTACTTTAGCCATGTGGTAAGATGCATTCAACCTTCTTAAATACTGTGGGTTGAAAAATATTCAAATATGTGTGGAAATAACAATAAATTCAACAGGATTCCCTAGTTACCTTTACCTCCTATGTTCCTTCTCAAGAATTTTAATACCATATATTTATATTAGACAACTGTCCTCTTCGTTTCCCTAAGCCCCCAGCTCAGACATTGGCAAACTTCTGTAAAGAGCCACACAGTAAATATCTTAAGCTATGCATTTTAAGTGGTCTCTCTTGCAACTTCTCTGCTGTAGTGTAAATGCAAACATAGGCATACTTAAATCAATAGGTTTTGGCTGTTTAAACAAATATAATCTTTTTTTTTTTTTTTTTTTTCAAAAATAGAGATTGAATCAGATTTGGCCAAAGGGTTGTAGTTTTCTGACCCCTACTTTAAAATCAAGAACACTAGTTCTCTACCTGTAAAGTTTGAACCACTCTTTGGAGGGTGATATAGTAGATTTTATCAGACAAATGACATTTAATAAAGAAAAGGCATTTGATTTAGATCACGGGCTGCAAAGCTCCTGGTTCAAATACATGTAAAACAAAGCAAAACTACCAACATGAGTCCAGGATCAGATGGGATCTACTGTGTAGAGGAAAATAGAGGGTTATAAACTGACCATGTGTATGACAATGGGTAGAGATTAAAGGAAGAGATTTAAGCAGTCCCAAAATGGAGATTATACTGAAGGAAAGGTCTTGGCACTTAAGGAAAACAGTAGATTTAGCTGCTGCTGCTGCTGCTGCTAAGTTGCTTCAGTCGTGTCCGACTCTGTGCGATCCCATAGACTGCAGCCCACCAGGCTCCTCTGTCCCTGGGATTCTCCAGGCAAGAACACTGGAATGGGTTGCCATTTCCTTCTCCAATGCATGAAAGTGAAAACTGAAAGTGAAGTCGCTCAGTCATGTCAGACTCTTAGCGACCCCATGGACTGTAACCTACCAGGCTGCTGCTGCTACTGCTAAGTCGCTTCAGTTGTGTCCGACTCTGTGTGACCCCATAGACAGCAGCCCACCAGGCTCCTCTGTCTCTGGGATTCTCCAGGCAAGAATACTGGAGTGGGGTGCCATCACCTTCTCCAGTGCAAGAAAGTGAAAAGCGAAAGTGAAGTCGCTCAGTCGTGCCGACTCTTAGCGACCCCATGGACTGCAGCCTACCAGGCTCCCTCTGTCCATGGGACTTTTCAGGCTATTTCTAATTCAAAATAGGGGATATTAGATAAGTAAGCATAGGAACTAGTCAGTTAAAAAAATCTGTTTGGAGCAGGAAGCAAGATGATAGAGATTTGTATAATTTCTAACATTTATGAAGCTTGTTAGTGAATCAAGGAGGATGATACTTTATTAAAGAAATGCTACCTCACCATGTTCAGGGATAAACCTGGTTCCCATCCACCCTTCCACAGTGTGCCCTCCTGGTGCCTCTCTCCCACTCTAGATGCTCTCCTGACTGCCTTGTGTCCCAAACCTGAAGACTGACTCATAGATATGTATGACATTTATCTACTCTTCTGATTTCATTTCAGCACCCGTTTGATGGACACATTTGTCTTCTGATATAATAACTGCTGATCTTTTGGATGAGATAAGCTGAAAACGGTGACTACTGAAAAATGCTTGAATGAATTACACTTAGCACTTACCTTAAGAGGTTCTTCCAAAAAAAAAAAAAAAAAGAGGCTTTGGCATCCTTTCTTCTTTGAAAGGTAATTCTTTAGTATGGTAGAAATTGCACAAAATATCACTGATTTGGCGTTCATTCTGTTATCTGAATTGAATCTTTATATCCTGTGCATTCACTTATTAGTGAGTATTGTTTTGGAAATGTAAGTATGACTTCATATTGAAGAGAATACATATGGGTATAAGTAGTATGTTTCAAGCAACAAGATAATACTTTCATGTTCCTGTTACAGTTCTTTTATGCCAAATACATTCACGATTCTGTAAGAAGAATATATTATTATCCTATGAGAGTTATCAAAAAGAACTGCTACAATGCCGTCAAAGAGATGCTGATTCTGTTCTATTTACATTTATTCTTTCACTTCCATCTCCTCCCCTCAACAGCTTTATTTTCATAGGCTTATGCTCAGTTAAGTTGCTCAGTTGTGTCTGACTCTTTGCAATGCCATGAATCGCAGCATGCCAGGCCTCATCCATCACCAACTCCTGGAGTTCACCCAAACTCATGTGTAGTCGGTGATGCCATTCAGCCATCTCATCCTCTGTTGTCCCCTTCTCCTCCTGCCCCCAATCCCTCCCAGCATCAAGGTCTTTTCCAATGAGTCAACTCTTCACATGAGGTGATCAAAGTATTGGAGTTTCAGCCTCAGCATCAGTCCTTCCAATGAACATCCAGAACTGGTCTCCTTTAGGATGGACTGGTTGGATCTCCTTGCAGTCCAAGGGACTCGCAAGTGTCTTCTCCAACATCACAGTTCAAAAGCAGTTCTTCCTCATTCAGCTTTCTTCACAGTCCAACTCTCACATCCATACATGACCACTGGAAAAACCATAGCCTTGACTAGATGGACCTTTGTTGGCAAAGTGCTATCTCTGCTTTTTAATATGCTATCTAGGTTGGTCATAAATTTCCTTCCAAGACTAGAGATCTCCAAAGTGAGATTTATGCATGGCTGAGAGTTTGGATGATTATACATCAAGTCACAGGAAGAAAATCCTAGAATTGATGTTGACATTTATTCTTTCTCTAAAAATAAAAAAAAAATTTAAGCTTACTAATTTGAAAATGTTTATATTATTTAATTTATAAGACATATACTTATGAATATTAATATAACCTATAATATGATAAAACTATAATATATTGACAATGGTACCCTCAATCAGATTCTAAGTTAGATATTCCCATGTCATTAGAATATCTAAGATATCTTGAGGGAAGAGTGGGATTCCATAATGTAGAATGAGTAAGACCATGGAAACTGAGTAAAAATTTCAATATGTTTTAATGCATGCTAATTTTAATGAATTCTCTCACATCCATACATGACCACTGGAAAAACCATAGCCTTGACTAGATGGACCTTTGTTGGCAAAGTGCTATCTCTGCTTTTTAATATGCTATCTAGGTTGGTCATAAATTTCCTTCCAAGACTAGAGATCTCCAAAGTGAGATTTATGCATGGCTGAGAGTTTGGATGATTATACATCAAGTCACAGGAAGAAAATCCTAGAATTGATGTTGACATTTATTCTTTCTCTAAAAATAAAAAAAAAAATTTAAGCTTACTAATTTGAAAATGTTTATATTATTTAATTTATAAGACATATACTTATGAATATTAATATAACCTATAATATGATAAAACTATAATATATTGACAATGGTACCCTCAATCAGATTCTAAGTTAGATATTCCCATGTCATTAGAATATCTAAGATATCTTGAGGGAAGAGTGGGATTCCATAATGTAGAATGAGTAAGACCATGGAAACTGAGTAAAAATTTCAATATGTTTTAATGCATGCTAATTTTAATGAATTATTTAAATTTGGGAATTCATGACAATTCTAAAATACATGGATAGAAACATTTGTTCTAATCCACTAAGAAAACATAAGAAGAAATAAAAACATATCAGAGAAGAAAGATTTTCAATAGTTAAGCTTTTCATTAACAAATATAACGCTTTATGGAACACTTTTATGCATGGATATTATTGACCTCCAATTAAAATAAATAAATTTATATTAAAAAAGTAAAAAATAAGAAAGAATTCCAACAACTGAAAAGGACCCAGATGGAGTTCATTGCTTTCCATCTTCTTTTCTATTCTCCTCTAACCTTCACTGCTTCCAAAGCAACCTAACTTCTTGAAATTCACCTCCAACTATGCCACTAACATTTTTGCATGCACATCTTGGCCACCCATAGTATACAAAGTCTTCAGAAAAGTATGACTCACCCGTTTGTGACCTTATTTATTTTTTCTATTCTTATCTTCCACCCTTTTATTAAATCCATTATATACTCTTGTAAAATCAGACAAGTATTTCTGAAAAACCTTACCTAGCAAATGAACTTCTATATTCCTTTTTTTTTTGTCTCAAATATTCTTCATTTTCCAAGTTAATCTCAAATGGTATCATCTTCTTAAACCCTCTTTTATTCTCCCCCTGGTATTTCATATCTTTTTCCATATTCCTGTTTTGGGCAGTTAGCTTATTATTTATTTTGAGAAGAAAAATTTTCTTATTTGCTCTTGTCTCATATTAGGACTCTGTTGAAATGAATATATTACTCCTCCTACAAACCCAGTTGAAGGTTTATGTCCCAAAACCTTTAATGATTCACTCTTTGTCTGAACCCTATCAATGAATATCTACAGCTCTTTAGCAAGAAGAAAATCATGTTAAAGGGTTACAGCCACGTTTTACATTATTTGGATTGTGTACTCCTTGAGGACAGACTCTGAATTATTCTTGTTTCAAACCTGATAACACCTAGCACAGAGCTTATTAAGTATATGATACTTATAAAGGCACGCTGATTAAACACATGCTGCTTAACAGTATTCTAAATATTTTCATCAATGTCCACAACATTATCACATATTCCACATTACACAGTTTCTGTTAAGAGGTATGGTCTCTGTATTCTCCTCTTGAATTTGTGTGGGTTAGTGACACTTGTAACCAATATAAAGCTATGGAAATGATGCTGAGTAACTTCTGAAAATTTGGTTAGAAAAGATGATGCAGCATCTTGCATTGCTTGCTGAACAATCATACTTGGAGCCCTGAAAACCATGCAAGATATCTGACCCACCCTGAGGCCACTGTGCTGTAAGCCACGCCACATAGACAAGCTGCATGTAGACTCTTCAGTCTGCAGTCTTAGTTTCTGGATTTTCTAATTCAGGCTTCCACGTCTGTGAGTGAACGGGCATTCAGATGACTCGATTCTCCTGTGTGTGTCAGTTGCTCAGTCATGTCTGACTCTTTGGGACTCCATGGACTGTAGCCTGCCAGTACCCTCTGTTCATGGGATTCTCCAGGCAAGAATACTGGATTGGGTTGCCATTCCCTTCTCTAGAAGATCTACCCAGCCCAAGAATCAAACCTGGGTATTCTGCATTGCAGACAGATTCTTTACTCACTGAACTATGAAGGAAACTATCTATTCTCCTGATGTTGAGTCAAATCCAGCTTTCAATTATTTCCATTCCATGTTCCAGATATTGCAAAGTCAAGAAAAGCATTTCTACTTTGCTCTTTCTAAATTACTAAATGAAAAAATCTATGAGTATAATAAGAGTGTTGCTATTAAGTTTGGAAGACTTTGCTCTGCAGTCATATTACAAGGAACAATTTTTTTTGGGGGGGTGGAAATATTTGTATAGAAACACATGTATTGAGAAAATAGGCTATGGTTATGTTTTTCAGTTCAGTTCAGTTGTTCAGTCGTGACTGATTCTTTGCGACCCCACGGACTGCAGCACAACAGGCCTTCCTGTCCATCAACAACTCGCAAAGCCTACTCAATCTTATGTCCATTGAGTAGGTGAGGCCATCCAACCATCTCATCCTCTGTCATCCCCTTCTCCTCCTGCCCTCAATCAAAGGGTCGTACAGGGTCTTTTCCAATGAGTCAGTTCTTGGCATCATGTGGCCAAAGTATTGGAGTTTTAGCTTCAGCATCAGTCTTTCCAACGAATACTCAGGGCTGATTTCCTTTAGGATGGACTGGTTGGATCTCCTTGCGGTCCAAGGGACTCTCAAAAGTCTTCTCCATCACCAGTTAAAAAACATCAGTTCTTCAGAGCTCAGCTTTCTTTGTAGTCCAATACTTACATCCATACATGACTCCTGGAAAAACCATAGTTTTGACTAGACAGACCTTTGTTGGCAAAGGTCTCTGCTTTTTAATATGCTATCTAGGTTGGTCATAAATTTTCTTCCAAGGAGCAAGCGTCTTTTGATTTCTTGGTGGCAGTCACTATCTGCAATGATTTGGGAGCCCAAAAAGTAGTCTGTCACTGTTTTCCCATCTATTTGCCATGAAGTGATGGGACCAGATGCCATGATCTTCGTTTTTTGATCATTGAGCTTTAAGCTAACTTATTCACTCTCCTCTTTCACTTTCATCAAAAGGCTCTTTAGTTCTTCTTTGCTTTCTGCCATAAAGGTGGTGTCATCTGCATATCTGAGGTTATTGATATTTCTCCTGGAAATCTTAATTCCAGCTTGTAATTCATTCAGCCCAGCATTTCTCATGATATACTCTGCATATAAGTTAAATAAGCAGGGTGAGAATATACAGCCTTGGCATACTCCTTTACTGATTTGGAACCAGTCTTTTGTTCCATGTCCAGTTCTACCCGTTGCTTCTTGACCTGTATACAGATTTCTCATGAGGTAGATAAGGTGATCTGGTATTCCCATATCTTTTAGAATTTTTCATAGTTTGTTGTTATCCACACAGTCAAAGATTTTGTCCTAGTCATGGTTATGTTTTACACATATCCTAAATAACCCCACATGGGCTCACAGCTTTCTGTATCCCAAACTCTGAAGACCTTGTCACCACTTGGCCTTCTAATACAATTTCACACAGACCCAGATAGCCAAATCCATCTAGAAAGAGTAGAATAGAGTTAAAGGTTTCACACTCTCTGACTTCAGACTATGGTATGAAACAATAGTAGTCAAAGCAGTATAGTAGTCACAAAGAAACACACATAGATCATGGGAATAGCATAGAGAGTTCAGAAATAAAACCATAGTCATATAGTCAACTAATTGATGAGAAAAGAGGCAAGGATACACAATAAGGAAAAAACAGCCTCTTCAATAAATGATATTGAGAAAACTGGACAGCTATATGTAAAAAAATAAAAGTGGACCAGTTTTTCTCTTACCCTGGGCATGGGGTATCTCTTCAGCAAAGTACAGCCACTGCTCCTTACCTTGGACGAGGGTTATCTCCTTACTACTGCAGTTCCTGACCTTCAACCTGGGATAGCTCCTCTAGGCCTGCGCAGCCACCACTCCTTGGGTTGCTCCTCCCGGCTGCCGGCCCTGGCCTCGGGCTTGGGGTGGCTCTTCAGGGTCACTGCCCCTGACCTCGGATGCAGGATGTCTCCTCCCGGCCGCTGCCCCTGACCTCAGACATGGGATAGCTCCTCTCAGCCGCATTTAGTGCGCCAGCCAGCTCATCTTGGTGGGCCTTAGAAAGCATCACTACAAACAAAGCTAGTGGAGGTGATGGAATTCCAGTTGAGCTGTTTCAAATCCTGAAAGATGATGCTGTGAAAGTGCTGCACTCAATATGCCAGCAAATTTGGAAAACTCAGCAGTAGCCACAGGACTGGAAAAGGTCAGTTTTCATTTCAATCCCAAAGAAAGGCAATGCAAAAGAATGCTCAAACTACCACACAATTGTACTCATCTCACATGCTAGTAAAGTAATGCTCAAAATTCTCCAAGCCAGGCTTCAGCAATACGTGAACCGTGAATTCCCTGATGTTCAAGCTGGTTTTCAAAAAGGCAGCGGAACCAGAGATCAAATTGCCAACATCCACTGGATCCTGAAAAAAGCAAGAGAGTTCCAGAAAAACATCTGCTTCTGCTTTATTGACTATGCCAAAGCCTTTGACTGTGTGGATCACAATAAACTGTGGAAAATTCTGAAAGAGATGGGAATACCAGACCACCTAACCTGCCTCTTGAGAAATCTGTATGCAGGCCAGGAAGCAGCAGTTAGAACTGGACATGGAACAACAGACTGGTTCCAAATAGGAAAAGGAGTACGTCAAGGCTGTATATTGTCACCCTGCTTATTTAACTTATATGCAGAGTACATCATGAGAAATGCTGGATTGGAAGAAAGACAAGCTAGAATCAAGATTGCCAGCTGAAATATCAATAACCCCAGATATGCAGATGACACCACCCTGATGGCAGAAAGTGAAGAGGAGCTAAAAAGCCTCTTGATGAAAGTGAAAGAAGAGAGTGAAAATGTTGGCTTAAAGCTCAACATTCAGAAAACAAAGATCATGGCATCTGGTCCCATCACTTCATGGGAAATAAATGGGGAAACAGTGGAAACAGTGTCAGACTTTATTTTTGGGGGGTCTAAAATGACTGCAGATGGTGACTGCAGCCATGAAATTAAAAGACGCTTACTCCTTGGAAGAAAAGTTATGAGCAACCTAGATAGTATATTCAAAAGCAGAGACATTACTTTGCCGACTAAGGTCCATCTAGTCAAGGCTATGGTTTTTCCTGTGGTCATGTATGGATGTGAGAGTTGGACTGTGAAGAAGACTGAGCACCGAAGAATCGATGCTTTTGAACTGTAGTGTTAGGGAAGACTCTTGAGAGTCCCTTGAACTGCAAGGAANGTCAAAGCTATGGTTTTTCCAGTATGCATGTATGGATGTGAGAGTTGGACTATAAAGAAAGCTGAACGCTGAAGAATTGATGCTTTTGGCTGTGGTGTTGGAGAAGACTCTTGAGAGTCCCTTGAACTGCAAGGAAATCTAACCAGTCCATTCTGAAGGAGATCAACCCTGGGATTTCTTTGGAAGGAATGATGCTAAAGCTGAAACTCCAGTACTTTGGCCACCTCACGTGAAGAGTTGACTCATTGGAAAAGACTCTGATGCTGGGAGGGATTGGGGCAGGAAGGGAAGGGGACAACAGAGGATAAGATGGCTGGATGGCATCACGGACTCGATGGACGTGAGTCTGAGTGAACTCAGGGAGATGGTGATGAACAGGGGGGCCTGGCGTGCTACGATTCATGGGGTTGCAAAGAGTCAGACACGACTGAGCGAATGAGCTGAACTGAACTGAACTGAACTGGACCACTTTTTCACACCATATATAAAAATAAAGTCAAAATGTACTTAAATGGATTACATGAAACCTTCAAACACCTAGAAGAAAACACAGCAATTATCTATTTGACATTAGTCTTAGTTACAGTTTTTTTAATGTATCTCCACAGGCAAGGGAACCTAAAAGCAAAAATAAACAACTGAGACTGTATCAAACTAACAAGTTTTTGCATGACAAAGGAAACCACTAACAAAAGAATAAGGAAACATACAGAATGGCAGAAAGAATTTGTGAACAATATATCTGATAATGGCTTGATAGCCAAAATATAGAAAAGACTCATACAACTCTAAGTCACCTGGATATAATGAGTACATAGAGATTATAATCAATAATATGGTAACAATTTTGTATGATGATGGATGATAACTGGTCTTTCTGCAGTGGCTATTTCACAAACACTGAATCACTATGTTTTGTACACATGGAACAGACTTAACATTAAAATTTAATGTAAAATTAAAAGAAACTTAGTTAATATGTTTTTCTGCCACAATAAGGTAGAAACAAGGGAGAAAATGTGGCACCCCAGAGGAAATTTTGAATAATCACCAAAGGGTAAGAACCTTTTGTTATCTTTCTACAATCACAATGGAAGGTTCTTTTTACTCTGATGATTGTGTTTTGGGAAGTCAATCAATTTTAATTACATGGAGGTTTTCCTAGATCCCACAGATAAATAAGACCCCTCTCTACAGTTTAGCAAGCTTGCCTTCTGTTCATTGACTAAGAGATATAAGCAGAGTTTTTCTCAGTAATTCTAGCAAGTGAAAGTGAACTAAAGTATCGGGGTCACCCAAAACCTAGTGAGTTTCAGAACAGCTGTAATAGAAGGTGTGTTAGAATCAGGGTTAGTGTTCATTACTCAACCTCTATCCAGTGAGAAGTTGAGTTATGTGCAAGTCAATAAAGTGAGGTGCAGCCACGTGCTGTATTCTACAAGCATATGCATGCTAATTCACTTCAGTCACATCTGACTGCGATCCTATGGAAATCAGAAGCTGCCAGGCTTCTTTGTCCATGGGATTCTCCAGGCAAGAATACTGGAGTGGGTGCCATGTACATGAATTGTTATTATTCTACCTATAATTTACAAAAATAACAGATTCTTTTGGTGACCTTAACTGACTCTCTTGCTGGCAATATATAAAGTAAAAGAGAATACATTTTTTAAAACATTGAGTATTTCACAGCCTAATTGTTTACTAACTACATGGAAGAACTTGGCCTATTTAGGTCCTTGGAATAATTCCTATCATGAAAAAAAAAATGCTTCATGTTTAGCAGAAGCCATATCCACCTTAATATTTATCAATAGTGTTCACATAGTCTGTTTTAATTGTTTGCTAAGTTTTACTTTGGCCACCTCATACGAAGAGTTGACTCACTGAAAAAGACCCTGATGCTGGGAGTGATTGGGGGCAGGAGGAGAAGGGGATGACAGAGGATGAGATGGCTGGATGGCATCATCGACTCGATGGATGTGAGTCTGAGTGAACTCTGGGAGTTGGTGATGAACAGGAGGCCTGGCGTGCTGCGATTCATGGGGTTGCAAATAGTCAGACATGACTGAGCAACTGAACTGAACTGAACTGAAGTTTCTGACTCTGGTTTGCTTTCCTCTATGGCTGTTATGTTTTCTGTGGTCTTTGAGTTTTTATCTTGTTGTCTGGAATGTCAATTTCCTTGGAAATTCTGATCATGCCAGCATTTAATCTATTTGAAAAGACTGTTTCTTTTTTTTTGTTGTTGTTGTTGTTGTTGTTCATGGGCTAAGACATTCCATCTTAGACAATTCTTGGATAATGTGTGGTCTTTCTCTTTGAAATCTACCTTTGCTAGTTAGATTTGGTGGTGGTGGTTTCGTTGCTAAGTTTTGTCCAACTCTTGTGATCCCATAAACTGTAGTCCTCCAGGCTCCTCTGTCCATGGGGCAGGTTGCCATTTACTTCTCCATGGGATCTTCCTGACCCATTGCAAACAGTCTCTTGCCTTGCAGGGAGATTCTTTATCCCTGAGCCACCAGGTAAGTAATGCCAAATATACATTTATACATGATTTGCATTGAATGGTATGCCAACAAGCTGATTTGTGGAAACCATGTGTTTCTAAGAGTATTTATTGGTATTTGTTTACAAGCAAAATATTTTATCTTAGTTTACCTAAAATATAATGATTCTAAGCTTAAGCTTTTCATTTCAACCAGGCCATAAATGGGTTTACTTTGCAGGGATTTTGAATTACTTTTTGGCTTTAGGCTTCAAAGGGCTCAACACTTATTCCAATAAAATCTTAATTTTCCTGGAAAGTGGTATACCTTTGCTGATTTTCAAGGAAGGTTAGTTTCTTCCTTCATATGTCTTCATATGGACACTTGTATCAGGAAATGTAGCTTCCTCAAGTGGATAAGTTAAGAAACTGATCTCACTTTGGTATCTAATTATATTCCTAAGTCATTGGTAAACATTGCCATACTAGAGAGTAGGATGATTTCTAAAAGCTAAGTACAGTTCCTACTTTTTGTGGGACTATGCCTGTGACAAATTTGCTTGAATATTTTCTAAGACCTTTGGAAACCGCTTTCACTGGGAGAGCTGGATGCTGTGCCAATATTTCTCTGAGTCACAGGTTTGTCTCCCAGGGCACTTCTGTCTGCTCCAAATTTAAGAAAACTTCCCAGTAGTTCATATCTGTTTTTCAGAACAGGTCTTCTAGATGTTGACATGTACTAGATCAGGTGAGATTGGTATCTATTTAACTTTCTATTAATATCATGGGGAGTGCTGTATTATGAGCTGAATTATATACCCTCTCCACAAATTCATATTTTGAAGTACCCAATTTGCAGTATCTCAAGATGTAAACTTATTTGGAAATAAGGTAGTTAGTTAAGATGGATTTATTAGGATGAAACCTTTTAAGACTGAGATCCCTACCCTATAAAAAGGTGAAATTTGGACACAAAGAGAAAAACCCATGAGAATGCCACATTAAGATGAAAGCAGATATAGAATGATGCTTTTGCAAGCCAAGAAATGCCAAAACTTGTCAGAAAATCAGCAGGAACTAGGGGAAAATCAGGGAATAGATTTTACTCACAGCTCTGAAAAGGGACCAGCACTTCTGACACCTTAATTTCAGACATGTAGCCTCTAGAACTTTTAGATAATCAGTTTCTGTTGTTCAGTTTGTGGTACTGTTTTTATAACTCTAGTAAACTCATATATATGGGATTTAGAGTTAGCACTTCTTCAAGGTTAATTCCATGCTCCTAGTTGCATCCCAGGATGCTTAGGCCACCAAGGCCACCAAGGCCACCAAGATCTGCAGTCTTCCTGATCCTTTGTGCACTGTGACACTCACTGGTTTACCTCCCCTGTACTGACTAAAAAGAATATCAAGCTGATTTATAATGTTACACATTTATTATTGTCAGAAAAGTATGCTGAAAGATTCATATTAGATTTACCGCTAGCATTATTCATTTGTTATATGGTTTATCTTTAGCATACAAATACAATGAAGTAAAAAGACTGATATTGCAGTCAAATTCAGATCAAGTTAGTGACAGAAAAAATATTAGCTAAAACGTTTTTAGGTGTAAATATATTTTACCAACCTAAAAACTCTCTGAATTCCATGCTACTGGGATTGTGTGGATGTTCATGGAAACTTCTTCACATAGGCACAATGAATTATTAACTCCACTTCCAGCCCCGATCTCTCTCTTCTTCCAGATGTGGGGGAGGAGGAGGTGGCTGAAAATCCCAAGCTTCTAACCTGGCTTTATCTTTCTGGTGACCATCCAGAGCCCTCCCATCATCATGTCATTAGAAGAAAAAGATGCTCCCAGCATTCTTAATACTTAGGAATTTACAAGGACTTCAGGAACTCTGTGCCTGGAACCAGCGGTAGAAACAAAGAAACATTTTCTAATCTCTCACAGTCATTGTACTTCTTCAATAATAGTGGTGCTTTCTTCACACAAAGCATGTGGTGAAAACAAAGCCAGATCATATTGGTGCTATGAGGGGTCTTTTGCAGGGAGTTAATGGTGGCTCAGCAGAGAAGAATTTGCCTGCCATTGCAGGAGGTGAGGGTTTAATCCCTGGGTTAGGAAGATCCCCTGGCAAAGGAAATGGCAACCCAGTGCAATATTCTTGCCTGGAAATCTCATGCACAGAGGAGTTCACAAGGTTGCAAGGAGTCAGACACGACTTGGAGACTACACAACAACAACAAATAGAAAATAATAGATACAATTTGTTCTTAAAATGGATTATAAGGACCACAATTTATGTGAGTTCCTGAGTATGAGAACAGACATTTAACAGTTGACTTCTATTTGAAANGAGGAGTTCACAAGGTTGCAAGGAGTCAGACACGACTTGGAGACTACACAACAACAACAAATAGAAAATAATAGATACAATTTGTTCTTAAAATGGATTATAAGGACCACAATTTATGTGAGTTCCTGAGTATGAGAACAGACATTTAACAGTTGACTTCTATTTGAAATTATTTGATCTATACATCACCTGGCCTGTTTAATGACAGTCTCTAAGTCGGACATGACTGAGCAACTTCACTTTCACTTTTCACTTTCATGCGTTGGAGAAGGAAATGGCAACCCACTCCAGTGTTCTTGCCTGGAGAATCCCAGAGATAGGGGAGCCTGGTGGGCTGCCGTCTATGGGGTTGCACAGAGTCGGACACAACTGAAGCGATTTAGCAGCAGCAGCAGCAGCAGCATCTTAACCTTAGATTTGATATTTGAACAAATAAAGTATGACAATTATATTAGGAAGGAAGGGTCTTGGTTTTATGATATTTTTGAGTGTATATTGGTTTTATGAATGCTAAGTTGCTTCAGTCATGTCCAACCCTGTGTGACACTATGGGCTATAGCCTACCAGGCTCCTCTGTCCTTGGGATTATCTGGGCAAGAATACTGGAGTGGGTTGCCATGTGCTCTTCCAGGGGATCTTCCCAATCCAGGAATTGAACCCACATTACTTATGTCTTTTGCATTGGCAGGCAGGTTCTTCACCACTAGAGCAACCCAGGAAGCCCTATATTGGTTATACTTATTCCCTGAAATTTTGCTGTAGTATTACTTGTCAGAGGTCAAGTTTGATATTTGAATTTTCAGAAAATCTATCCAACTTCTCAAAAAGATTATGGTACTCTTCTTTTTACTCAAAGGTCATTTCACTGGCACTTATTTGTGAGGAAAACAATTGATGTAAATGAAATTGTTGTATTAAACTTGCCTCACTGAAAAGAAATAAATAATCAAATGCAGAAGTGGTTCTTATCTATTTCATCTACTCTGGGAAATAAGATTACACCTTTAAGTGCTGGACCATGTCCAGCACACACATTTATAGATGATCATCACGTTTCCCTCACTAAGTCTGATTGTGGGATCAGAGTTCTCACCACGGTAATCTATAAAGCTTCTATGAGATACTGTTGTTGTTGGCGTTCAGTCATTAAGTCATGTCTGACTCTTTGTGACCCCATGGACTAAAGCAGGCCAGGCTGCCCTGTCCTTCACTATCTCCCAGAGTTTGCTCAAATTTATGTCCTTTTTGTCAGTGATGCTATCTAACCATTTCACACTCTGCTGCCCCCTTCTCCTTTTGCCTTCAATTATTCCTAGCATCAGGGTATTTTCTAATGATTCAGCTCTTTGCATCAGGTGGCCAAAGTATTGGAGCTTCAGTTTCAGCATCAATCCTTCCAGTGATTATTCAGGGTTGATTTTCTTTAGGATGGACTAGTTTGATCCCTTGCTGTCCAACATATTCTCAAGAGTCTTCTCCAGCACCACAGTTTGAAAGCATCAATTTTTCAGTACTCAGCCTTCCTTATGGTCCAACTCTCACATATGCCTATATTAGTATATTTATATGTAGTATACAAACACACACACACACACACACATACACACCCCAATCTCCTAACTTATCCCTCCCCAACATTACCCCTGGTAATTACCCATAGGGTTGCAAATAGTCAGACATGACTGAGGTGACAGCCCAACAGCACACAAAACCACAAATTTATTTTCTACACCTGTGACTCTGTTTCTGTTTTGTAAAGAAATTCATTTGTACCATTTGTTTTTAGATTCCATGCATAAGTGATATGTGATACATATATTTCTCTGTCTTACTTCACTCTGTATGATAGTCTCTAGGTCCATCCATGTTGGCGTAAGTAGCATCATTTCATTCTTTTTACAGTGCTGAGGTTTTAAATGTATTTTTTCTCTAATATAATATAATAATATAATTTCTCAGTTAGGAGTTTTATAAACAGAGTATCATTCACTAATTGTATTAGTTGCATATTTTGTATAGCAACATGTATCCAAATCAAGTCCCTTACTGTGCATTTAGTATCACATTTATTATCTTACACAGTTTCTGAGGGTCAGGAATTTAGGGGTGTCTTAGCTGTGGGGATCTGTCTCAAGGTCTCTTTTGAGATCACAGTAAGTCTATGATCTCTCTATAAAGATGCTCACAATATGGCAGCTCTTTTTTCCCATACTGAGTGCCTCTGGTTTAACAAATCTTCCAAGTGTTTCTTATGAATGCTAAGGTTTGAGAACCACTGACCTGTGGGACTCTTTTGAAGATATAGGCCCATTAAAATTCTGACATAATTTTCTGGTGGGGAAAATCACTCTTCCCTTGGTATCACATTGCTTCTGGAAATGTATAGTTACATAAGGGGAGGAATACAGAAAGCCGTTGGAATGCACGATTTCAAGAGACATACAACTACTCTCGCAAATGTTTTGCACCATTTGTTTCAAAATGCATCTTAGCACATGTGAGAAGAGTTTTCTTTTTCCTTTTCCTTTTTTCAGAGTCTCAAACCTATCCAGAGTGACTACAAAAATAATCCTGTCACCATTTTCACAAATACAGATCTTCTTACTCATTTTATTTCCCTCACTTCATTATATACAGCTCTCCTCTGTAAAGTTGTTTGGAACTTAGAAGGCTTTAAAACTTCTGCCTAATGCTTTCCATAACCTTTTCCCTGTAATAGCTCAAACCAAACTGTACGGAGGTTGCAACATAATTAAAGCACTTGAACAAACAGCATATGGACAAGTACTTACCCAGCTATTAGCAAAGACAGTGTTTTAGGATACAGTTTTTTTTCTCCCATAAGTGGAGGCAAATCTCAAATAAGAATTTGTTTTGAACTTTTCTATCTCCATGATTAAGTTTCAAGGCTGGGCTACTTTAGAAACAAAAAGCTTTTAAATTTAAACCACTCAGTGCAATGTTTCTCTTCATGATAAATGGACATATTTCACGCTGGGAGGTTAAAAGGTGAGAAAAGGCTAAACTAAAACCACCTTCAAAGCACAGTGTTTCACTTAGTGATAAATGACACTGTTTCAACAGGGGAGGATGAAAGATTGTACATTTGCTTTGAAGCAGAGAAATAGCCAAGTGCTCACTACTAGTGATTATAGATGTTTCTAACAAAATGGGGGTAAATGGCTGACTACAAGCCATTATGACACTGAGAAAAAAAATATTTTTTCTCTCCTCTAAAAAACATATTTTGTGCTGCTTAGGAAATCAGTTTAGAACAAAATTTCAAATATATAACAAATATTTTTGATCAATACTTTCTCTTGCTTAAATTTTTTCAGAGCAAATATTAGGGGAAAAAAAGGGGGGTGGACAAGAATATGCCAAAACCATCAATTTCTTATTTCCCAAAATCTTATTATTTTGAGTTGCTGTAACCTGACTCATACCTTGAAGAACTCTGCCCTATTTTCATAAAACACACTATATCCATGAGAAGGGAAATTAGCATATAATTTGTAGATTTGATTCTTGGGTCCATAAGAAAGTTAAACATGTAAAACAACTTTCTGTTAGTTGAAAAGAACAAACAAAAAAGAAGATGTGAGCTATTGTTTCAGTATGTTTAGGTGGCATGGTGTCTATCTATATAGATGGATGGATTTTCATTCAACGGTCTCTGCCTTGAGGATTTCTCATTTCTGGAAAAGAACCAACCATCTACACTTAACCTGTCTTCAAGTGCTTAAGACTGAAGTAATTGGAGAGTAAATAGAGCACACAGACTGAGTATTGTTCATAAACATTGCTATCATTTAAGATGACAGTATGCTATCATGTAGGAAATGAATCGCCAGTCTGTGTTCGACGCAGGATGCAGGATGCTTGGGGCTGGTGTATTGATCCAGAGGGATGATGGGGGGTGGGAGGAGGGAGGGGGGTTCATGTCTGGGAGTTCGTGTACACCTGTGGCGGATTCGTGTCAATGTATGCCAAAATCAGTAGAGTACTGTAAAGTAAAATAAAATAAAATTTAAAAATAAAATAAATAAAATAAAAAAATAAAATGACAGTATGAGTTATGTAGAGATTCTAAGCAAGTTAAAAATAAGAGAAATTGGAATGCTTGGCATACCTTGACTCCTTTTGCATGAATAAATAGAAAAACTCACTATTTCTCCTTGGCTTACCAATAAATTTATTTTTACTTGGCTCTAGTTAGGGACATAAAAAGTGCTGGTTCGATTCCCGGGTGAGGAAGATAACTTGGAGGAGGACATGGCAACCCACTCCAGTATTCTTGCCTGGAGACTCCTATGGACAAAGGAGCTCAGCGTGCTACAGTCTATAGGACTGTAAAGAGTTAGACACAGCTAATGCAACTTAGAACGCACTAGTTCTTACCTTAGGATTTTTCATTTGTTTGTTTTTTTGGTTTTATCTCCCACATCTCTCTCTCCTGCTTCATTGGCCTGACTAGTTGTTTTGCCAAAAGTTTTAACTTTCATTTCAGGTTCAAAGGACTCATCAACGAAGGAAACCACTCATCATACACAAATAAACAACTTCAATGTCTGAGAGCTTGTTTGGAGGTTCTAGCAGGGGAGCATAGCTGCTCGTATACCCTTGACTAAAGACCTGTCTTCCTCTGTTGGGGAGGGTCTTCCTCTTCCACCAAATAGGCAGCTTCAGGAAGGATGAGCATGGATTGGTGAGGGAGGAAGGGGACACCTACTTAGCCAGCCAGATCAGCTGAATCAACCCTAGCAATTAATGGGGTGACAGATGTCACCACCAGATCACCATCACACCCATAATTTCAATATCTAAAGAGAGTTATCTAACTTACTTTCAATATACAATCATTAAAAGAAAACAGAGATAGGAACAGTAGAGGATAATAACAGTGCATACAACACCAAATTAGGCTGACTCACATCCAGATTCAAACAGCGCTTGGGAAGTCCCATGTAACAACTGGAATCCCAGTTGGGAAAATGTTCTGGGCAGTGCATCTACCCTAGGGGTGATACTTTAAGTTGCAGTTTGGGGGGTTCCTGCTTAAAATCCCAGGCTACAAACTGACATCATCAGTTTGTGAGCAAAAGTGCTGCTCTCATTTCAGTTTAACCTTTTTACAGTGTATGTCTGCTTTATTTTGGGAGCCATTGGATTTCACTGAATGCCACGTATGGTTGGCCAGAGCTCCAGGGGCTCAAGAATTCCAAAATCCCCTTCCTATCTTATCTATAGTATCACTCAGCTTTCTGGTAACACTTGGTGTATTCGTGAGCAAGCACATAATCAGCAGTGTCATGCAGGTTGGAAGCAAGGGCAGGGCTCTGCTCTGTTTTCTTGTCTCTGAAGCCTGAACAAGACTTCCTTCGTTTTATGTTCCCCAACGCTAGTAATCTCAGACATCTAATTTTTTGGCCAGAATCCACTGTCAAACTTAGACATTTAAAATAAACCATTTTTTCTCCCCTGCTGTATCTTTGCAGACTAAAAATATCAGGAAGAAAAAGAAGGACGTTTACACTGCTTTTGTGACCCATGCTCATCAATTTCCAAACATGATGCAATCCCCACAGTACTGACACAGAGGCAAGCCTTCATTCTACTAGAATCACTGCCTGGCTTCCATTTCAGATTGCTGCTTCAGTACCCACCTGGCCATATTCCACACTGCAGTATTATTGCCTGTCTGAATTGGCTGCAAACTTACTGTGTGTTTTAAATACAGTGTCTTAGGCTGTCTATGTCCCAAATCTACCCTTAATCTTCCCAGTCCAAGTGAGCTCCATTGCTATATTCATAGCATCTCTTTACTGTTCCATTTAATTTATATTTGGCTGTGCTGATTCTTCATTGCTGCAAGTGGGCTTTCTCTAGTTGTGGTGAGCAGGGGCTATTCTTCTTTGTGGTGTGCAGTCTTCTCATTGGAGTGGCTTCTCTTTATGTGGAGCATGGGCTCTTGGGCACTCAAACTTCAGTAGTTGCAGCATGCGGTCTCAGTCATTACAGCTTGCAGATTCTAGAAAGTGGGCTCAGTAGTTGTGGTACCTATGCTTAGCTGCTTGGTGGTATGTGGAATCTTCCTGAACCAGAAGTCAAGTCCATGTCCCCTGCATTGGCAGGTGGGTTCTTAACTACTGGACCACCAAGGAAGTGCCTCCTCACTCTTCTGGAATAAATCATTTTTTAATTTATTTTTGTTTCATGAAGATAAATACTGGGTTTAATGTAATTATATTCAATAGATCACAAGTATTTCAATCTTTCTCATCTCTGGTTATTTTCTTTTCTTATTCTCTCCTCTTCTACATTGTTTTCTTCCAACTTCTCCTCTTCTCTCCCCTCCTAATTTCTGTTCCTTTCCCTTTCCCTTCTCTTTACTTTCATTCCTTTCCTCACCTTCTTTTCTCTCTTTTATCTTCTTTTTTTTTTCTAAAATAGCTAGCCAAGGCAGATGGTGACAAAACAGTGAAAGATACTTCAGTTCTTATTAAGTCTTAAAATAATTTTTACTGTATAAATAGACATAAGAGAGTGGAGGACATAGTGTAGCTGTCATCATTGACTTTTCCTAACATTGATTTATCTGCTTATCTGACCAAGATTTCTCATCTAAATTGAAAAAAAAAACACATTCAATTGGAACACTTTATAATATTGCAGCCTCTGCTAAAGATTAAGCTTTTTCCAAAATAAATACCTATATTAATACATAAGTGTACATATGCACATGTATGTGGGCTTCCCATATAGCCCTAGAGGTAAAGAACTCACCTGTCAATGCAGGAAACATAAGAGAAATAAATTTGATCCCTGGGTCAGGAAGATAACCTGGAGTAGGTAATGTAACCTACTGCAGTATTCTTTCCTTGAGAATCCCATGGACAGAAGAGCCTAGTGGGCTACTTAGCAAGTACACATACAGGTATATATATATATTCATATACATGAGATTAGATGTACATCTTTTCCCTTTCACACTGTGATTCATGCTGTGATGTTAGGATATGCTGGTGAGATCCCTCTGTAGGCCTGTTGACTTCATTCTCCCAGTGACTGGAGGAGCTGAGTGAAGATGCCTTTGGAATTATTTGGGTGAAGGAAGCTGCCTTCTTCAAGGTAACAACCTCTGTCTGGGGATAGGCCATAACTGACTAATCAATGTGGCAGAAAAAAACAAAATGAAACAAAAAACCCTACCACTTCACTCCCAAAATGGGAAATTCTGAAGCACAAGCTTGGCTTTAGTTGTCTGTTTCGTTTGATCCATCTTCTCGGTTTGAGGTGGTAGTGGTCAAGAATCTGTCTGCTAATGCAGGAGACCTAAGTGATGAGAGTTAGTTCCCAGGTTGGGAAGATCCTGTGGAGTAAGAAGAAGCAACCCACTCTAGTATTCTTGCCTGGGAAAATCCCATGGACAGAGGAGCTTGGAGAACTACAGCCCATGGGGTGGCAAAGAGTCAGACACGACTGAGTGAACTGAGCATCTTCTCCCTTTGAATAAAACTGATTCCTTTATTTCTTGTCCCAGGCAATTATTCCAGGAGCATCTCTAATCAGCTTCCTGAATCTCTAGTCACCTTCTTTATCTCAGAGTCTACTTCCCAAAGAATGCATACTGTAACACAGTTCAACTGTTTTATAGTTTAAAATATTTAAAAAGTATTATTACTTATCTTGCAAAGTAGGACTTTTATTTTTATATCCAGGAAGAACTCAACTAGGGCAATAGAAACATTATAACTCCATTTATGCACAAATCAACTGGGATACAAAAGCATTAAAGACTGAAAAAGAAAAAAAATTGAGAAATTGCCAAAGCTATTTGGAGTGACTGTGCTTATCTTTTCAACATATACTGGTAAGCTGAGGCATAGAGACACCAAGAAATTTGCCAAGTCACTCATCACGCAGGTAAGAAATGACAATTAGAACCCAGAGCCAGCTTGATTTGATTCAAGAGCTTTCACATATAACCCTACCATGTTATTTTCATAAGGGTGAAGCACTGCCTTTTAAATGCTGAAGGAAAAGTCTTCACCCACATGAGGAGAATCAACTCTGACTCCATAAAACTGCTAGTTTATTTTCCAATAATTAGAAATTCTGAGAAAGAAAAGAAGCAAATTTCCCATTGGGAATCAGGTGATGGTCTCCTTGTCCTATCAGTTCCCATCTCTGTGCACTGTCTTATATTTCATATTTCCTTTCATTCCAAACCTTCTATTCCTTCTCAGTTCAGTTCAATGCGGTTGCTCAGTCATGTCCGACTCTTTGCGACCCCATGAATCACAGCACGCCAGGCCTCCCTGTCCATCACCATCTCCCGGAGTTAACTCAAACTCATGTCCATCGAGTCGGTGATGCCATCCAGCCATCTCATCCTTGGTCGTCCCCTTCTCCTTCTGCCCCCAATCCCTCCCAGCATCAGAGTCTTTTCCAATGAGTCAACTTTTCGCATGAGGTGACCAAAGTATTGAAACTAAGCTTTAGCATCAGTCCTTCCAAAGAACACCCAGGACGGATCTCCTTTAGGATGGACTGTTTGGATATCCTTACAGTCTCAGGGACTCTCAAGAGTCTTCTCTAACACCACAATTCAACAGCAACAATTCTTTGGCGCTCAGCTTTCTTCATAGTCCAACTGTTACATCCATACATGACCACTGGAAAAATCATAGCCTTGACTAGATGGACCTTTGTTGGCAAAGTAATATCTCTACTTTTCAATATGCTATCTAGGTTGGTCATGACTTTCCTTTCAAGGAGTAAGAGTCTTTTAATTTAATTGCAATAATCATCTGCAGTGATTTTGGAGCCCCCTAAAATAAAATCTGACCCTGTTTTCACTGTTTCCCCATCTATTTCCCATGAAGTGATGGGACAAGATGCCATGATCTTTGTTTTCTGAATGTTGAGCTTTAAGTCAACTTTTTCACTCTCCTCTTTTACTTTCATCAAGAGGCTTTTAGCTCCTCTTCACTTTCTGCCATAA
>SJYX01009481.1:138428-158175 GCA_006410675.1 Oreotragus oreotragus
GATGCCATGATCTTCGTTTTCTGAATGTTGAGCTTTAAGCCAACTTTTCCACTCCCCTCTTTCACGCTCATCAAGAGGCTTTTTAGTTCCTCTTCACTTTCTGCAATAAAGGAGGTGTCATCTTCATATCTGAGGTTATTGATACTTCTCCTGACAATCTTGATTCCAGCTTGTGTTTCTTCCAGCCCAGCATTTCTCATGATGTACTATGCATAGAAGTTAAATAAGCAGAGTGACAATATACAGCCTTGACGTACTCCTTTTCCTATTTGGAACCAGTCTGTTGTTCCATGTCCAGTTCTAACTGTTGCTTCCTGACCCACATATAAGTTTCTCAAGAGGCAGATTAGGTGGTCTGGTATTCCCATCTCTCTCAGAATTTTCCACAGTTTATTGTGATCCACACAGTCAAAGGCTTTGGCATAGTCAATAAAGCAGAAATAGATGTTTTTCTGGAACTCACTTGCTTTTTCCATGATCCAACGGATGTTGGATATTTGATCTCTGGTTCCTCTGCCTTTTCTAAAACCAGCTTGAACATCTGGAAGTTCACAGTTCACGCATTGCTGAAGCCTGGCTTGAAGAATTTTGAGCATTACTTTACTAGCGTGTGAGGTGAGTATAATTGTGTGGTAGTTTGAGCATTCTTTGGCATTGCCTTTCTTTGGGATTGGAATGAAAACTGACCTTTTCCAGTCCTGTGACCACTGCTGAGTTTTCCAAATTTACTGGCATATTGAGTGCAGCACTTTCACAGCATCATCTTTCAAGATTTGAAAGAGCTCAACTGGAATTCAGCACTCAAATGTGAAGCAGGAGATAGATGGGCCACTGGACCAGGCAGCTAATGTTTGTCAAACAGAGCAAAACTGAAGCTTTTGTCTTTAGCCACACAAGAACAATGCCTGCTTCCCTTCCCCCACTGATGCAGAGAGAATAACTAATAGAGGCTATTCGTTGCAGCAAAAACGGAGATGAATGAATAATCTTTTTGGTACATATCAGCCAAACAGGCCTACAAGAGTTAAACAATCTTGGTTATTTGTGGCTGGACAATCCTTCACAAAGCTGATTATTCTCTGACTCCATATAGATCTTACTCTGCATCTGGCAATCTTCTCCTCTACACTGTCTTGTAGTATTCTGCATTTCAGAAAGGAGATCATGGGCCAATAACCTAGGGGCACCAGACCTGGTTGCTGAGTTGCCTGATGCCAGCTGTGGCCATTTTGAAACTTTGCAAAAGAAAAAAATCCAAGACTTTCAAAAGGGTTTAAAACCTCTCTCTATTCCTGAGAAAGGGGTAGAGGCATAGTTCTCGAGGCACCAGCCTGCTGTGCTTCCCTTTTACCTCGCAAAGAAAATATACTCTTTTCTATTTCCTCCAGACTCTGTCTCTGTATTTATATTTGGCCTTGGCACACAGGAAGCCAAGATTTTGGCATCATTAATACCATGATTATCCACTTCATGTACTAAAATGGAAAAAAAAAAACAATACTTGCTTTAGAACTTATATTTATTACTGATAAAAATAGAGAGTTTTTGGACTTCTCTGATGGCCAAGTGGTTAAGAATCCATACTTCCAATGCAATAACATTGACACAAGTCAGATTAACAGGAGAAAAAGAATAACAAATTTGAATTCATGCACATGGAGGTCTCATAGAAATGGGGCCTAAGAAGTATCTGAAGCAGGCAACTTGTATCCCTTTACAGAGAAACAATAAATTGATGAGGAATTGACAGGACAAAGAAATTTAGGCTTTGGGTTCTTCATTAGTGAAGAATCTTAACAGTTTGGACTTGAGATAGTATATTAAAGAAATAACAAGCTTTGCTTACATAACTTCTAGGCTCCAAATCCCCCATCTCTGATGATAAAGGGGTCCTTCTATCTCCAGACAGGAGAACCCCTTTCATCTGAGAGACTTATTTACTAATTTCAAGGAAAGAGACAAGAATCAGAATCTCCTTGCATCAACTGCTTCTTGAATAACATCAATTATAACTAATCAATATGCCATTTTGGCATGCTTTGGGGCAGTCCAACCTGATCCCCAGTAGTGGCTCAGTTGTGTCTGACTCTTTACAGTCCCAAGGACTATAGCTTTCCAGGCTTCTCTGTCCATGGGATTCTCCAGGCAAGAATACTGGAGTGGGTTGCCATGCCCTCCTCCAGGGGATCATCCCAATCCAGGGATTGAACCCATGTCCCTTGAGTCACCTGCATTGGCAGAAGGAGTCTTTACCACTAGTGCCACCTGGGGAGCCCCTGTGTGNGTCCATGGGATTCTCCAGGCAAGAATACTGGAGTGGGTTGCCATGCCCTCCTCCAGGGGATCATCCCAATCCAGGGATTGAACCCGTGTCCCTTGAGTCACCTGCATTGGCAGAAGGAGTCTTTACCACTAGTGCCACCTGGGGAGCCCCTGTGTGTGCTAAGTTGCTTCTGTTGTGTCCAAATCTTTGTGACCCTATGGACTATAGTCTGACAGGCTCCTTTGTCCAGGTCAAATATTCAGTCACAGTTTTTAAATCAGAATTTTTAAACTTTTTATTTTATACTGGAGTATCCACTGCTGCCACACCTTGCTGTTTGGGCTTCCCTGGTGGCTCAGCTGGTAAAGAATCTGCCTGCAATGTGGAAGACCTGGGTTTGCTCCATGGATTGGGAAGATTCCCTGGAGAAGGCAAAGGCTACCCACTCCGGTATCCTGGCCTGGAGAATTCCATGGACTGTATAGTCTATGGGGTCACAAAGAGTTGGACATGATTGAGTAACTTTCACTTTTTTAGGACTTCCCTTTAGGCTCAGATGGTAAAGTGTCTGTCTACAGTGTGGGAGACCCAGGTTCGATCCCTGGGTCGGGAAGATCCCCTGGAGAAGGAAATGGCAACCCACTCCAGTACTATTGTCTGAAAAATTCCATGGATGGAGGACCCTGGTAGGCTACCGTCCATGGGGTTGCAAAGAGTCAGACACGACTGAGTGACTTCACTTTCACATAGTTGATNCCCAGGTTCGATCCCTGGGTCGGGAAGATCCCCTGGAGAAGGAAATGGCAACCCACTCCAGTACTATTGTCTGAAAAATTCCATGGATGGAGGACCCTGGTAGGCTACCGTCCATGGGGTTGCAAAGAGTCAGACACGACTGAGTGACTTCACTTTCACATAGTTGATTAACAATGTTGTGATAGTTTTAGGTGTACAGAATATGATTTATTATTGAAGTAGTTAGCTAATCAAATACAATTCTAATATTAGTTTAATTATCTTATATTCTATTATGGTGGTGGTTTAGTTACTAAGTTGTGTCCAACTCTTGCAATCCCATGGACTGTAGCTTGCCAGGCTCCTCTGTCCATGAGATTCTCCAGGCAAGAATACTGGNTTCTGTTCCTTTCATCTAGACTCTGTGCTAAAGGATCCTTGGCCCATAGCCTTGGTTTTACTGTTGGTGGTTTAGTTACTAAGTTGTGTCCAACTCTTGCAATCCCATGGACTGTAGCTTGCCAGGCTCCTCTGTCCATGAGATTCTCCAGGCAAGAATACTGGAGTGGGTTGCCATTTCCTTCTCCAATATTTTATATATATGAAATAGAAGCCTACCACATCTCAGGGAATTCATTCAGAGAATGAGTGGAAATCATAAAATATGTCTCAGTCCACACAATAAAATTAACTTCCCTTTTTCTTTCTCTTTTTCTCTTTTTTTTTTCATTTTTATGATCCAGTCTTTTCAAAAAAATTACTGAATGCTGTGAAATTGAAAAGTGAATGTGTTAGTTGCTCAGGTGTGTCCAGCTCTTTGGGACCCCATGGACTGTAGTTCACCAGGCTCCACTGTGCATGGAATTCTCTAGGCAAGAATACTGGAGTGGGTAGCCATTTCCTTCTCCATGGAATCTTCCTGACCCAGGGATTGAACCCAGGTCTCCCACATTGCAGATGGATTCTTTACCCTCTAAGCCACCAGGGAAGCCCAATTGAAGGTTATAGATTCTATTAAATGTAAAATGATAGCTACTGTAGAAGGTGACACAGAGTCATGAAAGCACCATTTTATCTTTTGTCTAGCCCTACACAACACCACTGGAAGGAAGGAAACTCAGGCAGGAAAGTGCCCAGTGGGTGGAAGCCACATTGCCTACACATATTGTTTATGAGAACCAGAAAGAATCTATTCAATATTTAGCAAAAAATTTTCTTGTTGCAATCTCTTCCATGACAAGCAAGGAAAGGCTCTGGGGAATCAGAAATAAATGAGTCTCAATTTTTTCCAGGCATTCAGAATCCACTAATGTAAAGAACAAAAAGTAAAATGTTGTCTCAGGGTCTAGGGAAAACCAAACCTCAGTTCACAAGATATTTTATTTGAGTGATTGGTACTTAACCTTGAGAATAACAATAATTATAACAATATGTAAAATTCATTTGGTTTTACTATAATGCATCCATCACACATTTATTCACATGCTTAATACTCATTTTGTTTCATTCTTAATGCAGTTTTGTCAACTATGTATGATCTTAGATGGCAACGCAGGCTAAAAGATATTAGTAACTTGCCCAGTTCTTTGTCATTTAGATAATAAGTAGGGCAGATAAGAATCAAAATTAAATTGTGGGTCTCATGCACTGAACTTGTCCACTCAGTTTCCCTACATTTCAGAGGGAGTTTAAGCAGAGGTTCAGGAGTCTCCTCTGATTTTCCTAAGATATATTAAAACCTTTGAACTGTTTCTTATTTTCTGCCTAAGAATAGAACCCAACACTCTGATTCTACACTCCCTTAGCGATCAAGAGGGTATAAATTAAAAGAATAAAGGAGGAAGTGGACAGTGAAGCAAAATTTGAGACCAGGGGCAAGAGAAAGAACTGACTTGAATTGTTGTAAGCAGAATCTTTCTAGGATCCCCACCTTCAACTCAGACTTCCTTCCTATAACTAGTGTAGCAGGTGCCACACATACGCACCACTGTGTCTGCCATGAATGCCCAGAAAGAAGAGCGCAGAGATCAAGGGATATCTGACTTCAGGATGAAAGGGAAGAGAGTTTGTGTTTTTTTGTTGTTTTTAATAATGGTTTGATGACATTTCTTAAATATGTCTTCAATCCTAAACATTGGTGAAGGGTTGATTTCTCTTCAAGTCCAACCCTCTTACAAGCAGTGAAGGAACTGAGGATCAAAGTCAGTTCTCAAATCCTGTTTGTCTTCTTGTACCAACTTAAAGCATTTTCAAGTCAATTCTTCCTTACAGAGGGATTGCATTGCTCCTAAATTCAGCTCCCTGAATGCAGACTGGGTTAGCAGGACAGGATACTATCTAGGTGCCTTATGGATGGAATATCACAGCCTGCATTCCTCATTTTACCCTCTTTCTCCTTCAGGGTTTATAAATATAAACCTTAAAAATAAACGACAGTACCTTAAAGTATTGTGTTCCCATCCAGAACTACAAAGCGATGACAATGTTGTTGTTCTATTTTGGGAGTGGCAATTGCAATAAAAAGTAACTAGCTACATAAACGGAGAAGGTAATGGCAACCCACTCCAGTACTCTTGCCTGGAAAATCCCATGGATGGAGGAGCCTGGTGGGCTGCAGTCCATGGGTCGCAAAGAGTTGGACACGACTGAACGATTTCACTTTCACTTTTCACTTTCATGCATTGGAGAAGGAAATGGCAACCCACTCCAGTGTTCTTGCCTGGAGAATCCCAGGGACTGGGGGAGCCTGGTGGGCTGCCATCTATGGGGTCGCACAGAGTCAGACACAACTGAAGCAACTTAGCAGCAGCAGCAGCTACATAAAAGAACTTGGCTCAACTCCTTGGAATCCTTAGGCAATATTTTATGATACTAGATAGGTTACTCTCATAATTTTCATCAGCATCCCCTTCAAGATCTTTTGGAGCACTTGGAAGACAATTCAGAGGGAATGCTTTCCTGCTAAGGTAGAAAAGATGCCCCCCAAAGATAAAACCAATGTCAGAGGAAAACAGAAATTTAAATGAATTCTCAGAGCCCCACCACTACCAACAGCAACTTCATAGGGCTCTGAGCTGAATTTGTGCATTTTCGTGCCCTCCCACTGGTTATCTCAACTGTCCCATTGCTTTGATGATGAGAAAAAAGACTCTCCCATACCTCGTGCGTTCAGTGTCTCCCTCTGCACTTGGCACCCTCTGGGCTGGGCTTTGTCTCTACTGAAGCAGGACTGAGGGATTCAGATTGCCTGCCCCTCCTCTACTTGCTGTTTGGATGAGGACTGAGGCTTTATCTTCAGGACCGGCAGCAAGACAGACTCAGGTGTGGGCCTCCTGGTGCAAACAACTCTGGGAGGGTAAGACAGAAAGGTATGGAATCCATTGGACTGGGTTTGGCTATATGAAGGGCTGGGAAGTACAGGGTAATTATTTAGTGATATGCTCTAAATATATCTAGAACATAAATAGACCTTAATGCTCATAGAGAATAATTAGCTAAATTTGTCCAATTTTTTTCTATCTCTGAGGATTTGTTAATTTAATGGAGGAGGAAAAGTAGAAAAGTGAATATGTTAGGAGCTATCTGAACCTTTCCTCTTTCCAGGAAGAGGCTGAACTCTACTTATCTCTGATGTCCAAATTGTTTACCTTATTGGAAACTTCAGATGCATTTTTACACATGTATATATCTATTATTTTTCATATTCTTTTCCATTATAGATTATTACAAGACATTGAATACAGTCCTCTGTGCTATATAGTAAGTTGTTGTTTAGATATTTTATATACAGTAGTTAGTAATTTTATATACAATAGTTAATGTGTTAATCCCAAGCTCCTAATGTATCCTTCCCTGTCTTTACCCCTTTATTAACCATCAGTTAGTTTTCTAAGACTACGACTCTTCTTTGTAAATAAGTTCATTTGTATTACTTTTTTAGATTACACATATAAGTGATGTCATATAATTTCATCTTTGACTTCATACTACAATTTCTAGGTTCACTCATGTTGCTTCAAATGGCATAGTCAATTCTTTTTCATGGCTAAATAATATTCAATTGTATACAACACTACACCTTCTTTATCCATTCATGTTAAAGGGCGTTTATGTTGCTTTCATGGCTTAGGTATTGTAAACAGTGCTGCTATGAACTTTGGGTTGCATGTGTATTTTTTTTTTAATTTTATTGGAGTCGAGCTGATTTACCATGCTGTGTTAGTTTCATGTATAAAGCAAACTGAATCAATTATGCCTATACATATACCCACTTTTAAACTCTTTTCCCATATAGGCCATTATAGAGTATTGAGTATAGTTCCCTCCACTATACAGTAGGTCCTTATTAGTTATCTATTTTATATATAGTAGTATGTATATGTCAGTCCCAATGTCCTAATTTATTCCTTCCCCTTTGCCCACTGATAGGCATAAGTTTCTTCTCTATTTCTGTTTTGTAGATAAGTTCACTTGTATCCTTTCTTAAGATTCCACACATATAAGTGATATCATATGCTATTTGTCTTTCTGTGACTTATCTTAGTATGATAATCTCTAGGTCCATCCATGTTGGTGCAAATAACATAATTTTGTTGCTGAGTAATATACCGTAGTGTGTTTGTACCACATCTTCTTGATCAATTTCCCTGTCGATGGATATTTAGGTGGCTTCTATGTCCTAGCTGTTGTAAATAGTGCTGCAATGAACTTTGGGGCATATGTATCCCTTTAAAAAATTTTTTTTATTTTGACTGTACCAGGTCTTCATTGCAGTGTGCAGGCTCATTGTTGCAATATGAGAGCTTTCTCTAGTTGTGGCATGTGCGCTTTTCTAGTTGTCATTTATTCATAGTGACTTGGGTGATTTATCCATAGGCACAATTAGACTTACACATGCCACTATCTTAAACCTCAATTATATACCCTTGGCCAAGACATATCATTAAAATAATCTTTTCCTCCCTCCCCCAGGGTTCACTTTGCTATCCCCCAATTACAGAATCTCACAATATACCTTTTTTCAAGAGAACTCACTCTTGTTATGTTAATTAAGATAATTTAACATAAGTAACTAAATAAATGGGCTTCCCTAGTGGCTCAGTTGGTAAAGAATATGTGTGCAGTGCAGGAGACCCAGGTTTGATCCTTGGGTGGGGAAGATCCCCTGGAGAAGGAAATGGCAACTCACTCCAGTATTCTTGCCTGGAGAATTCCATGGGCAGAGGAACCTTGTGGGCTACAGTCTATGGGGTCACAGCCAGACATAACTGAGCATCTGCGCATAAGAACATAATTAATTAAATATTTACTAAAAGATGAAACTGTGGTGTTGGAGGACTCTTGAGAGTCCCTTGTACTGCAAGGAGATCCAACCAGTTCATTCTAAAGGAGATCAACCCTGGGTGTTCTTTGGAAGGAATGATGCTAAAGCTGAAACTCCAGTACTTTGGCCACCTCATGCGAAGAGTTGACTCATTGGAAAAGACTCTGATGCTGGGAGGGATTGGGGGCAGGAGGAAAAGGGATGACAGAGGATGAGATGGCTGGATGGCATCACCGACTCGATGGACATGAGTTTGAGTGAACTCCGGGAGTTGGTGATGGACAGGGAAGCCTGGCATGCTGCAATTCGTGGGGTTGCAAAGAGTCGGACATGACTGAGAGACTGAACTGAAATGAACTGAACTGAAAAGATGAAAAACATGAATGAAACATCCATCATGTGTTCAGTCATGTCCTTTCTAAGTTACTTCACACTATAATAGCCTATAGGTTCATCCACCTCACTAGAAGAGATTAAAATTCATTCCTTTTTATGGCAGAGTAATATTCCATTGTATGTATATACCACCACTTCTTTATCCATTCATCTGTTGACTGATATTTAGGTTGCTTCCATGTCCTGGCTGTTGTAAATAGTTCTGCAATGAATATTTGGGAGCATGTGTCTTTTTCAGTTATGGTTTTCTCAAGGTATGTGCCTCATAGAGGGATTGATGGGTCACATGTTAGCTGTATTCCTAGTTTTTAAAGAAATATTCATATTATTCTTCATAATGGCATATCAATTTACATTCCCACCAACAGTCCAAGAGGGTTTCCTTTTCTCCACATCCTATCCAGCATTTATTATTTGAAGATTTTTTGATGACGGTCATTCTGACTGGTGTGGGGTGATACCTCATTGTCATTTTGATTTGCATTTCTCTAATAATAAGCAATGTTGAGCATTTTTTCATGTGTTTATTAACCATCTTGATGTCTTCTTTGGAGAAATGTATAAGTCTCCTGCCCATTTTTTAATTGGGTTGTTTGTTTTTCTGATGTTGAGCTGCATATGAGCTGCTTGCATGTTTTGGAGATTAAACCTTTGTCAGTTGCTTCATTTCCAATTATTTTCTCCCATTCTGAGGAGTATATGACTGTAGCATTCTTCAATAATTGTTTGTATTTCTATGATACTGGTTATAATCAACCAGATTGGTTTTCCTCTCTTCCTACCAGACTCTGTGGTTCTGTCTCTATCATCTTGGTTAAAGAAGTCCTGTTAGTACCCAGGTCAATTTCACTGAGACTCATTGTATATGCAGTTGTAGTTTTGATGTGTTTGTGAGGAGAGGTGAGCCTGGTATCTTCCTATTCTACCATTTTGATCTCTTCCTTCCACTTTTTAATATTTGACAGCTTTGGTTTTTAATAGTGTATGAAAAATGCAGATAAATTGTGGAAAGGGTTGTAAATTATAAGTAATTTTTTTAAGATATATATTTTACCTGCATGACAGAGTCATTGCTAAGAAATTACAGGAAGCTGTCAATGCATATTGGATTCATCCATGAAGTGATCATGAGATATAATAGATTATAGAATACTTTCCTAATCCAATATTTAAAAAAACAAGAGAAACAATATTCATTATGCAGAGGACTGAAAACTATGAGACTACAAAAACAGTGCAGTCAAGGAAAGAATTTGCAGGTCTCGATGTCTTGTTTTCCTATCCTTTCCAACTGATTCTCCAAATAGATGGCAGAGATATTAATATTAGACTGTTTTGCTGAAGAACCTCCACAGGACACTCTTGATGTCCCTGTTTGTCAAGTTGTAGATAAAAGGTTTCAGCAATCAGATGTCCACAGCATACATCAGAGGCCACCACACCCTTCTTTGGGGAAAGTGAAAGAGCGAAACTGATGTACATTCCAAGGTCTATTCCACAAAACAAGCAAACACCTGACAGGTGAGAGCCACAGGTGGAGAAGTTTTTATACCTCCCACCTGATGAGGGGACTCTCAGAATGGAAGAAATAATCTTATAGTAAGAGAAAAAGATCCCTATAACAGGGAGAAAACCAGAGATGGTATCAACAAAATCCATGACTATGTTATTGGTGGAGGTGTCAGAACATGCAAGGTTTAGGAGTTGAGAAGAATCACAGGAGAAATTAGAAATTTCCACATTCTTGAAGTAGGTAAGTTGTGATGTAATCAAATTGTGTAGCTGGGAATCCAAAATGTGGATTAAAAAACATCAAAACTAAGAAGTCACAGAAGTGTGAGTTCATGATGTCTGTGTAGTGCAGAAGGTGACAGATGGCCACAAAGCAATCATAAGCCATCACTGTCAGAGCATAGAATTCATACAATGAAAAAAATCAAAAAGACATTTTTGTCAGGCATCCACATAGGAGATGACTCTGCTGTGAGTTTGGATGTCCACAATCATCTTAGGAATCATGGTGGAAGTGTAACCAATGTCAGCCAAGGCTGGGTTGGCAATGAAGAAGTACATGGGTTTGTGGAGGTGAGAGTTAGAGGTGACAGCTAGGATGATGAGCAAGTTCCCAAGCACGGTGACCAGGTACATGGACAGGAAGAGGAAAGACTGTAGTTTTGGATCATCTGAGAGTCCAAGGAGATGGAATTCTGAAACATGTGTTAGATTTTGTGATTTTAAGTAGCTTAGACACCTATTGATTAGGAAAAAAAGAGGTTTGATAAAAAGAAACAAGAAAAATGGCAACTATAACTGTGTTTATATTTTGTTTAAGATTTTCACTAGTAAACTATTCACACTTGAGGACCATACACCACAGCACCTTCACTGTTTCTCACTCTTCTGAACAGGGCGGGCTCTCTAGTTGAGGCATTATTGCTTTTCTGTGTTATTCAGTTCTTTCTATGCACACCTATTTAAAGATACTTGACTGAAGAATGTTAGAAAAGCAAGAACACTAGAGTTAGCAAATTCATGGTTACAGAAATACAGAGCCAACTCTTAAGACAAAACATAAATATATTTTCTCCTATAATAAAATCTTTCTAATTAAAAAAAATGAAAAGATAGTCAAATGAAGGTGAAAGAGGGGAGTGAAAAAGCTGGGTTAAAAATCAACATTCAAAAAACGAAGATCATGGCATCTGGTCTCATTACTTCATGACAAGTAGATGGGGAAACAATGGAAACAGTGACAGACTTGTTTTGGGTGGCCCTGAAATCACTGCAGATGGTGACTGCCATGAAATTAAAAGACAATTGCTCCTTGGAATAAAATCTAAGACAAACCTAGACAGAATATTAAAAAAGCAGAAATCACTTTGCTGACAAAGGTCTGCAAAGTCAAAGCTCTGGTTTTTCCAATAGTCACATATGGATCTGAGAGTTGGACCATAAAGAAGGCTGAGTGCTGAAGAATTTGATGCTTTCGAACTGTGGTGTTAGATACTGTGATGAAGACTCTTGAGAGTTCCTTGGACTGCAAGGAGATCCAACCAGTCAATCCTAAAGGAAATCAGTCCTGAATATTCATTGGAAGGACTGATGCTAAAGTAGAAACTCCAAAACCTTGACCACCTGATGCAAAGAGCTGACTCATTGGAAAAGACCCTGATGCTTGGAAAGATTGAAGACGAGAGGAGAAGGGGATGACAGAGGATGAGATGGTTGGATGGCATGACTCAATGGATATGAGTTTGAGTAAGCTCCAGGAGTTGGTGATAGACAGGGAGGCCCGGCGTGCTGCAGTCCATGGGGTCGCAGAGTCAGACACGACTGAGCGACTGAAGTGTACTGAACTGATAGCAAGTCTATGACATAGACACAAACAAGTGCTCTTTTATTTGGGCTTTAGTCCTATGTGTGTGCATGCTAAGTTGCTTCAGTCATGTCCAACTCTTTGTGCCCCTAGCCCACCAGGCTCCTCTGCCCATGGGATTCTGCAGGCAAGAATACTGGAGTGGGTTGCCATGCCCTCCTCCAGGGGATCTTAGTCCTATGGGGCATTCCTAAACTAGGGAAAAAACACAGGCATGAATGATCCCAGCATGTGGAAACCATACTGCCTATGCTTTGTTTCTGTGAACAACTGAAGAGTCTCTTCAGTATTTAACAGGGATTGGTTTTAGTTTTGGTGCCTCCTTTGTGACAGCAAGGTAAAGTTCTGGGGAATTAGTAATAACCAAGACTAGCCATTTCTCTTCATACACTAAGTACCTATTTGTGTAAGGACAAAAAATGTCCTACCAGGGATGCAAGGGAAACTGTTACAAGTCATAGGATATTTAAATCAAATAATATGAGGATCAGCTAGTGGTTTAATGGCAAAGAATCCATCTGCTAAGGCAGGAGATATTGGAGTCATGGGTTTGATCCCTGGATTGGGAAGATCCCCTGCAGGAGGAAATGGCAACCCATTCCAGTATTCTTGCTTGTAAAATTCCCTGGACAGAGGAGTTTGGTGGGCTACATGGGGTCACAAGGAGTCAGACACAACTGTGTGACTGAGCATGCTGCCTTATCATTTTTTTCCCTTTACTTTACACATCCATTTCATATGAGGCATATAGAGGCATCTATTATCTGCTCAATCCTTTCTTGATGGGGTTGTATCAACTAGGGATCAACTTAATGACAATGGTGTCTCAGAGATTCTAGGAATTTTTCCCATAATACACTAATTAGAAGTGGAGCAGACAGGATTAAAATTAAATTGTCAATCTTTGAGTAATCTTCCTTGTTTTCTGACTTTCAAAATTTTGAGCAGAAGTCCAGAGAGCTTATCAGAGGTACTTCTGAGGTACATTTAAAAAATAGGTCCATGTACACACTGCTATACTTAGAATGGATAACCAACAAGAACTTACTGTATAGCACAGAGAACTCTGCTTAATGTTATGCGCTAGCCTGGATGGGAGACGAGCTATGGGGGCAGGAAGGGGAATCAGTTCAGTTCAGTCCCTCAGTTGTGTCTGATTCTGTGACACCATGGACTGTGGCGTGCCAGGCTTCCCTGTCCATCACCAACTCGGAGCTTGCTCAAATTCATGTCGTCCATCGAGTTGGTGATGCCATTGAACCATTTCATCCTCTGTCATCCCTTTCTCCTGCCTTAAATTTTTCCCAGTATCGAAGTCTTTTCTAATGAGTCAATTCTTTGTATCAGGTGGCCGAAGTATTGGAGTTTCAGCTTCAGCATCAGTCCTTCCAATGAATATTCAGGGTTGATTTCCTTTAGGATCAACTGGTTTGATTTCCTTGCATTCCAAGGGACTCTCAAGAGTCTTCTCCAACACCACAGTTCAAACGCATCAATTCTTCAGTGCTCAGCTTTCTTTATAGTCCAACTCTCACATCCATACATGACTACTGGAAAAACCATTGCTTTAACTAGATGAACCTTTGTTGGCAAAGTAATGTCTCTGCTTTTTAATATGCTCTCTAGAGTCATAGATTTTCTTCCAAGGAGCAAGCGTCTTTTAATGTCATGGCTTCAGTAACCATCCACAGTGATTTTGGAGCCTAAATAAATAAATAAATAAAGTCTCTTACTGTTTCTATTGTTTCCCCATCTATTTGCCATGAAATNCTCTCTAGAGTCATAGATTTTCTTCCAAGGAGCAAGCGTCTTTTAATGTCATGGCTTCAGTAACCATCCACAGTGATTTTGGAGCCTAAATAAATAAATAAATAAAGTCTCTTACTGTTTCTATTGTTTCCCCATCTATTTGCCATGAAATGATGGGAGTGGATGCCAAGATCTTAGTCTTCTGAATGTTGAGTTTTAAGCCAACTTTTTCACTCTCCTCTTTTACTTTCATCAAGAGGCTCTTTAGTTCTTTGCTTTCACCCACAAGGGTGGTGTCATCTGTGTATCTGAGGTTATTGATATTTCTCCTGGAAATCTTGATTCCAGCTTGTGCTTCATCCAGCCTGGCATTTTGTATGATGTACTCTGCATATAAGCTAAATAAGCAGATTGACAATATACAACCTGATGTACTCCTTTCCTTATTTGTTCAGTTCTAATTGTTGCTTCTTGACCTGCATACAGATTTCTCAGGAGGCAGTTAAGGTGGTCTAGTATTTCCATATCTTTAAGAAACAACAAAATTTTGTAAATCAATTATCCTTCAATAAAAAAAAGAAATTAAAAGAGAATTATCTTAAAGGGGGGTGGGATAGATATGTGTATATGTATGGCTGAATCGCTTCACTATTCACCCCAAACTATCACAACATTGTTAATTGGTTATACCACAAAACAAAATGGAAAGTTTTGAAACAGAGTAAAATAAAAGAATTGAAATATAAATGAGGTCAAATATCTTGAGTAGATATGGAACCCAAATCCCAGACTTTATAGATCCCCTTTTAAAAACTGACATATCATTGATTCACACCTTCAGTGTTAGGTGTACAGTGAAGTGATTCAACATTTCTATAGATTATACTCCATTTAAAACACAGCACACAGCTGTGTGTGTACAGCACAGGGATCTCTACTTAATGCGTTGTGGTGACCTGAATGGGAAGGAAGTCCAAAAGGGAGGAGCTATATATATATACATGTATGGCTGATTCATTTTGCTGCACAGTAGAAACTAGCATAACGTTGTAAAGCAACTGTACTCCAATAAAAATTAATTTAAAAAAATAACCTTATTAGAGAATAATAACTATATTTCTTTGTACTGTACAGTATATTCTTATTGCTTATCTATTTTGTGTATAGTAACTTGTATGTATTAATGCTATATTCCTAATACATCACTTTCTCCCACTCTCTCTCATTTGGTAATCATAAGTTTATTTTCTATATCTGTGAATCTGTTTTGCAATATAAATTTGTTTCTTTTATTTTTAAAATTCTGCATAAAAGTGATAACATAGAATACTTGTCATTGTCTGCAAAAGTCACTAAGCATAATACTCTCTAGATCCATCCATGTTGCTGCAAACGGCAGAATTTCATCCTTTTTTATGCCTGAGTGATAGTCCATTGTATATATACATACCACACATATCTCATTTGACCTTAAGTGGGCTGGTTACACGAATGAAGGAAGAAGCAGAAAACGGAGACTGGGAGCACCAGAGAAGTCTTCCTTGAGTTATCATCTACCAATACTTCCTGGGATGTCTGCTTGTCATCTAAGTTAAACTTCCCTAGTTGAAACAGCAAGGGTTGAGGCCCACCAGGAGGCTCCAAATGGAAGAACACCATGAGCAGAGGGAGGGTCCCTGTGTGGAGTGACAGGGGAGAGGGACAGCTGGGGGCCCTGTGTCTGGAATTAGATTGCCCGGTTTCAACTTGGCTTCATTCCAAGTTGACTTTTATTATTTTTAATCAGAGGACAATTGCTTTACAATATTGTATTAGTTTCTGCCATAAAACATCATAATAAGTCATAAGTATACATATATCCCCTCCCTCTTCCTCCTCCCTCCCATCCCATCCTACTCTTCTCTATGATTACAGAGCACTGATCTGAGCTCCCTGTACTACACAGCAGCTTCCCACTAGCTNCTCTTGAGAGTCCCTTGGACTGCAAGGAGATCCAACCAGTCCATTCTGAAGGAGATCAGCCCTGGGATTTCTTTGGAAGGAATGATGCTAAAGCTGAAACTCCAGTACTTTGGCCACCTCATGGGAAGAGTTGACTCATTGGAAAAGACTCTGATGCTGGGAGGGATTAGGGGCAGGAGGAGAAGGGGATGACCAAGGATGAGATGGCTGGATGGCATCACGGACTTGATGGACGTGAGTCTGAGTGAACTCCGAGAGTTGGTGATGGACAGGGAGGCCTGGCATGCTGCGATTCATGGGGTCTTAAAGAGTCAGACACGACTGAGCAACTGAACCGAACTGATACATGCTTAATATACAACATTTATTTTTCTCTTTCTGACTTACTTTACTCTGTATGAAGGTTCTAGGTTCATCCACCTCAGTTCAGCTTCTTTCTTTTTTAATGCAGTCATGTCTGACTCTTTGCGACCCCATGGACAGTGGCCCACCAGGCTCCTCTGTCCAGGAGATTTCCACGATGGACATGAGTCTGAGTGAACTCCAAGAGTTGGTGATGGACAGGGAGGCCTGGCGTGCTGCGATTCGGGGGGTCTTAAAGAGTCAGACACGACCGAGCAACTGAACCAAACTGATACATGCTTAATGTACAACATTTATTTTTCTCTTTCTGACTTACTTTTCTCTGTATGAAGGCTCTAGGTTCACCCACCTCAGTTCAACTTCTTTCTTTTTTAATGCATGTGCTGTGTTCTGTGCTCAGTCATTTCAGTCATGTCTGACTCTTTGCGACCCCATGGACAGTGGCCCACCAGGCTCCTCTGTCCAGGAGATTTCCCAGGCAAGAATACTTGAGTGGATTGCCATTTCCTCCTCCAGGGGATCTTCCCGACCCAGGGATCAAACTTGCAGCTTCTGCAGCTCCTGCATCAGCAGGCAGATTCTTTACCACTGAGCCACCTGGAAAGCTCTTTTTAATGCATAACTGGTATGAATTAAATTTAAAATGTTATTATCCTTTCCTCTTTTGTGAAATAATGGTAGTACCTGCATTTACACCTTGAGGGAGATTATGCAGATGAAATGAAACCAGATATATGGAGCACTTAGCTCAGAGCCTGGCAATCAGGAAATTTCCAATAAATGTCCTCCTCACCTTAACATGAGGGAGAAGTATCAATAACCTTAGATATGCAGATGACAGCACCCTTATGGCAGAAACACCTTGAGGGAGATTATGCAGATGAAATGAAACCAGATATATGGAGCACTTAGCTCAGAGCCTGGCAATCAGGAAATTTCCAATAAATGTCCTCCTCACCTTAACATGAGGGAGAAGTATCAATAACCTTAGATATGCAGATGACAGCACCCTTATGGCAGAAAGTGAAGAGGAACTAGAGCCTCTTGGTGAAGGTGAAAGAGGGGTGAAAAAGTTGGCTTAAAACTCAACATTCAAAAAATGAAGATCATGATATCAATAACCTTAGATATGCAGATGACAGCACCCTTATGGCAGAAAGTGAAGAGGAACTAGAGCTTCTTGGTGAAGGTGAAAGAGGGGTGAAAAAGTTGGCTTAAAACTCAACATTCAAAAAATGAAGATCATGGCATCTGGTCTCATCACTTCATGGCAAATAGATGGGGAAATAGTGGAAACAGTGAGAGACTTTATTTTCTTGGGCTCCAAAATCACTGCGGATGGTGACTGCAGCCATGAAATTAAAAGACAATTTCTCCTTGGAATAAAAGTTATGACAAACCTAGACAACATATTAAAAAGCAGAGGCATTACTTTGCTAACAAAGGTCCATCTAGTCAAAGCTATTGTTCTTCCAGTAGTCATGTATAAATGTGAGAGTTGGACCATAAAGAAGGCTGAGCACTGAAGGATTGATGCTTTTGAGTTGTGGTGTTGGTGCAGATTCTTGAGAAGTCCCTTGGCTTGCAAGGAGATCAAATCAGTCAATCCTAAAGGAAATCAATCTTCAGTATTCATTGGAAGGACTGATGCTGAAGCTGAAGCTCCAAAACTTTGGCCACCTGATGCAAAGAGCCAACTCACAGCAAAAGACCCCGATGCAGTGAAAAATAGAAGACAGGGGGAGAAGGGGATGACAGAGGACAAGATGGTTGGACAGTATCACCAACTAAATGGACATGAGTTTGAGCAAGCTCTGGGAGATGGTGAAGGATAGGGAAGCCTGATGTGCTTCAGTCCATGGGGTCGCAAAGAGTCAGACATGACTGAGCGACTGAACAACAAACAACATTCTAACATCATCTTCATGATTAATTTTAAGTGCCTATGGGGCAGGTAGAAATGACCTGTTTCCTGCTATTACGTGGATATGCCTAAGAGAGGTAGAATCAGGGTAGGAAGAAAGCAGAATTCTGAATGAGAATTCTTAAACCACCACCGCAACAAAGAGCATGAACTTCTTAGGGCTTGGAGCTGAAACCTTGCATATCGATATCCTATCACCTGTTTGTCCCAGCTGTCCCGTTTCTCCTGATAATGAGGAAACACTGCTCCTGACAGTCCATCCACTGTTATCCTCAGTGCTTACCAGGCTGCACTGTGTCTCTGCTGGGTCATAACCAAAGAGTACAGATCTACTGTTCCTCCACTGCCTGGTATGCAATGAAAGCTCAGACTCTCTTTTTCAGCATTAAGTAGGTTATTCTAGTGTTTTTTCAGCTTTATTGAGATATAATTGACATTTAACATTGTTTAAGCTTAAGGTGTACAGTGTTGTGACTTGATACACATGTATGTGTACTACAATGAGATTAGTTAATGCATATTCGCCTGACATAACTACCTGTTAGTTGTTTTTATAGTGAGACCATTAAAACTCTAACAGCAACTTTCAGATACACAATAAAGTATTATTAACTCTAATCAAAATGTTGTACATAAGATACTCAGAAATTATTTATCTTAAAACTGAAAGTCTGTGCATTTTGATCAATATCTCCCCATCACCTCCTCCTGAGCCTCTGACGAGTTAATTTTTGTGAGTGGTATAAAAAAGACACCCAATTTTATTATTTTTCATGTAGTTTCCAACACCATTTATTGAAGACACTATCATTTTTACACTGAGTATCCTTGTTTCCTTTGCCAAATATTAGTTGACCATATATGCATGGATTTAGTTTGGACTGTCAATTCTAATTCATTGTATGTGTGGCTGGTTTCATGACAGTACCATACTGTTTTGATTACTGTAGCTTATAAAGGAATCCAGATTGGAAAAGAAAAAGTAAAACTCACTTCTTTCAAGTGAAATAATACTATACATATAAAACCCTAAAGATACTATCAGAAAATGACTAGAACTAATCAACAAATCTAGTGAAGTCACAGGATATAAAATAAAAAAAACAGAAATCCTTTGAATTTCTATACGCTAACAATGAAAAATCAGAAAGAAATTAAGGAAATAATCCCATTCACAATTGCAACTAAAATAATAAACTACCTCAGAATAAATCTACCTAAGGAGACAAGAGACCTGTGTGCAGAAAAAGAAATGATGAAAGAAATCAAAGACAACACAAACAGACGGAGATAAATATTATGTTCTTGAATTGAAAGAATCAATATTGTAAAAATGACTATACCACACAAATTTTAGAATTTTTTTCTACTTCTGTAAAAAAAAATGCCACTTGGATGTTAATAGAGATTGGATTGAGCCTATAGAAGCCCTTGGGTAGTATGAACATTTTAACAAAATTAATTCTTTTGATCTATGGGTATCTATCAATTTATTTCTACTTCAATTTCTTTCCTTGGTGTCTCATAGTTTTTGGTGTGTAGACTCTTCACTTTTTGGTTAGAAATTTTCTAAGTATTTTATTGTTTTTGAAGCTATTGTAGATGAGATAATTTTCTTTATTTCTTTTTCAGATAAAGTTAGTGTATAGAAATGTA
>SJYX01009486.1:0-15524 GCA_006410675.1 Oreotragus oreotragus
CAAAAAAAAAAAACTGTCAGATTGGTGAGGACATAGATTATGATGGTAAGGAGTGGCTGAGTCAGGGGTCTTCAACCTCCAGCATCTAATGTCTGATGATCTGAGGTGGATCTGATATAATAATGATAGAAATAAAGTGCACAATAAATGTAATGTGCTTGAATCATCTCAAAACCATGTCCCCCACCAGTCCATGGAAAAACTATCTTCCATGAAACTGTCCCTGGTGCCAAAAAGGCTGGGTGATGGGGCTATGCACTTTCACAACTTTTTTCTAGACAAGTAAAAGACAAAGTCACTGATTAAAAGTAAAAGGCCTAGTAGTTTTATTCTTAGTTTTTTAAGGAATCTCCATACTGTTCTCCACAGTGGCTGCATCAGTTTGCATTCCCACCAACAGTGCAAGAGGATTCCCTTGTCCCCACACCCTCTCCAGTATTTATTGCTTGTAGATTTTTTGATGATGGCCACTCTGACTGGTGTGAGGTGATATCTCACTGTAATTTGCATTTCTCTAATAATGAGCAATATTGAGCATCTTTTCATGTATTTATTAGCCATCTGTCTGTCTTTGGAGAAATGTCTGTTTAGGTCTTCTGCCCATTTTTTCATTAGCTTTTTTGTTTTTCTGGTATTGAGCTCAATGAGCTGCTTATATATTTTAGAGATTAATCCTTTGTGAGTTGTTTTGTTTGCTATTTTCCCCCATTCTGAGGTTGTCTTTTCACTTTCTTTATAGTTTTCTTCACTGTACAAAAGCTACTGGGCATATAACCTGAGGAAACCAAAATTGAAAAAGATACATGTACCCCATTGTTCACTGTAGCATTATTTACAATAACTAGGACATGGAAGCAACCTAGATGTTCATGAACAGATGAATATATAAAGAGATTATGGTACATATATACAATAGAATATTATTCAGCCATAAAAAGGAATGCATTTGACTCAGTTCTAATAAAGTCGATGAAACTAGTATACAGAGTGAAGTAAGTTAGAAAGAGAAAGACAAATATCATTTATTAACACATATATATGGAATCCAGAAAGACGGAACTGAAGAACTTATTTGCAGGACAGCAATGGAGATGCAGAGGGCTTCCCTGGTGTCTCAGTTGGTAAAGAATCCACCAGCAGTGCAGGAGACCAGCTGTAACACAGGAGATGCAGGTTTGATCCCAGGGTCAGGAAGATCCCCGGGAGAAGGAAATGGCAACCCACTCCAGTATTCTTACCTGGGAAATTCAACGGACAGAGGAGCCTGGTGGACTACAATCCATGGGGCCGCAAGAATCAGATATAAACCATGAATGGAGATGAGCGACTAAACCACGAATGGAGATGCAGATATAGAGAACAGACTCCTGAACACGGCAGGGAAGAAGAAGGGATGGATTGAGAGAGTAGCATGCAAATACATACATTACCATATGTAAAATAGATAGTGGAGATTTGCTGTATGACACAGGGAGCTCAAATCCAGTGCTCTGTGATAACCTAGAGGGGTGGAATGGGCTGAGAGGTGGGAGGGAGGCTCAAGAGGTAGGGGCCATATGTATGTCTACGGTTGGTTCATGTTGATGAATGGCAGAAAACAAAACAATATTTCAAAGCAATCATCCCCCAATTTAAAAATAAATAAATTTAAATAAAGGAAAGAAAAAGATAGTAAAAGGACTGGAGTGAAAAACAACGTTGGCTAGAGTGGAGAGGAAACGTATGGCCAAGGAGAATCATGAGTTCAATTAGGAGTGGAAACCACTATCTAACTCTGATCTTCTGAGGAAAAAGCAAATCCTAAAAACACCTACTTTTCTGAGGCTATTCATGGGAAAAGTTCATAAAACATAGTCCTGGGACCCAATCAGGTATTCAGATTTGATAACAGTATGAACATGACAGTCTCATGGAGATGAGATTCAAGCCAGCAGATGAAACAAGAATGAATCTATGTGCCAATATTGGAAGCGGGGCAAATACAAGTGGAATGAAGAGGCCATAGGTCATAGCCTGAGCAGTATGAAAGAGAGCAGAGCCTGTGGGCAGCAGAGGCTTGCTTCAGGAGAATGCATTTTGGAGACAGAGTTATTTGGTTGCTCTATTTATTTTGTCTGTGGTTAGGTGAATTTGGGCTAAGTCCAGACAATACAACTACAAGCACGCAAGGCAGTAAAGAATCCACCTGCAATGCAGGAGACACCAGAGAATCAGGTTTGATCCCTGGGTCAGGAAGATCCCCTGGAGGAGGGCATGGCAACCCACTCCAGTATTCTTGTTGGGAAAATTCCATGAACAGAAGAGCTGGCGGACTCTAGTCCATGAGGTTACAAAGAGTCGGACACAAATGAACTGACTGAGCATGTATGCATACCTGGATACAGGAGACATGAATTTCTCCAGCAACCTCCACAGGCCAGGAGGAGGAACAAAGAAAATGGACTTTGAATAACTTAGGGCTTGATACTAGCTGGACAAGAATGTCGGCAAACCAATAAATGCATTGATCAAGGCAGGATTTTTTTAAAATAGTGTTGCCAGAAATCTGCTGGATAGATCAGAGGATGGGGGACTGGATGGCTAATGGAACAGGTAAGAAGAAGAAAAGGAGTGAAAAAGATAGTTATATCTAATGAAAAGGCAACTGCATATCCAAACTCAATTTTTCAAGTCAGCTCTGGAAATAGAAAACATATGACCCACAATGGAAGCATATGCTGTACATGAACAGTTAGAATAAGGAAGAAGATAGAAAATATATATATATGATGCTATTTCCCATACTTTCCAGTTCACTGAAATAGAAAATGATATCAGACTATGAGAAAGATCAGATTATGTGTACTTTCAAGGAGCAGCAGGAAGAGTATGTCTAAGGAAGTAAATGAGATAATTTCACAAATAAGAGACATCACAATTTAGGTCTTTTATATGAGTGATCATCCTTTGTCACTAGCCCTTGAGCTTCCCTGGTGGCTCAGATAGTTAAGAACCCACCTACAATGTAGAAGACCTGGGTTCAATCCCTGAGTCAGGAAGATCCCCTGGAGAAGGTAATGGCAACTCACTCCAGTATTCTTGCCTGGAAAATTCCATGGACAGAGGAGCCTGGCGGGCTACAGTCCATGGAATCGCAAAAAGTTGGACAGGACTAAGTGACTAACACTGTACTATATGCTTAAGGTGCTACAGACCTGACATACAAATCATAAATTGACTGATATTTCCATAGTCCTTTACTGTTTACAACTCATTCACTTTCTACTATGCTCAGTGACTTGGGGTCATCCTGAGAGGAGGGGATCACAACACCCTCCTCCCTGGTTATACAGAAGCAGAAACTAGTATGAAGCAAATCCTTTAAGCAGATATTCTTCTGGCTCTACAGCCCAATCTATTTCCACGACGTCACTTAGCATGAGTAAGACAAGCTTTACATCTCCATAACAAGATGGAGAAAAACAATGAGACCCCCTGCAAAACAGAAATATCAGCTCCTAAATAAATGGTGAGAATTTATGTGAATGTGAGTAAATGGTGAGAATAAATGGGGATAAATGGTGAGAATAATACTTTCGGTATCTGAGTGTCATACATGAACAAATTTATAGTATTTAATAAGTGATGAAACTACATTGCTATTATGAGAAAAAGTTCTCTCTTTCACCAGTCACTTGTGTAGGCATAAATCTATAGACTTGACAGTATTTATAATGATTATGTCTGCCCACAAAGAAAGCTCAACTGCTGTTTATTACAAGGCAGAGATTCCTTGCACTTTTCTATTACATCATTGAAAATATTGATCTTAAGTTATTACCCACACGATCATGAATCAAGTCCTGTGTGTTTACATACCACCACCGAAGACACTGATCCTACAGAATCATAATAGGAATCTCCACTATTGCAAATTCTTAGGGAAATTTGATGAAACCCATTGGACATACTTTGAATTATTTGTTTGGTTAATTATCAGTGGCTCCAAAGGAGGCCACTGTAAAATCTCTCTTGGTAAATTGCTTTCAAAGCCTGAGGCAGTTTGTAAGCATTACGCATCTTGTACACGCCACACAAAGTTATCTTTGTGTATTGCGCTGTTAACTTGTATCCCTGCACTTTTCACTAATCGTTTGTAGGAAGCCTTGGCCCACTAACAGGCTGCCCTGACAACTTAAATAGTCTTCCAATCCTCTGAGTTTGAATTTGAACATAAGATCTTTACTGTCATGGTAAACACACCCACCAGGTCACTGGATGAAGCGAAACTTGCAAGTCTCCGAGGCCTTATTACCCAATATCCTTCTTAAAGCTTCCAGATCCCAGACTAGCAATTACCACATCTAATGGCTGTTGCTTCCCCTATTATCTTATTATCTTCTCTTAATATCCTTGGCAATTAAGATGATATCCAGTGTGTCTGGAGGAAAGGTGACCCGCATGAGACTTCCTGAGATGTTATCTGAGTGCAGGCACTGAAGCTATGATGAGAAGCCTGATGAAAACATCGCATTGACCAAAAGATAGTAAATCTTTGTTCCAGGGAGAAAATGAGATTGTTTACATTTTTATTTCATTTTTGTTTTCAACTTATACGAGGTGATTCACTTACATGCAAGGTGTGTTAGCTCATCTTTGGAACTGTGATTCTCAGAATTCCTTTTCCCTGCATTGTTTCAGGTTCCTGTGGGCCACAAGACATATTTGGAGCGACATCTAAAAGGTGGAAAGATAGTGGGAAGCTGCTATATAGCAGAGGTGCTCGGTGATGACCTAGAGAGCTGGGATCCAGGGATGGGAGGGAGGCTCAGCAGGGAGGGAATATATGTATACCTAGAGCTGGTTCATGTTGTTGTACAGCAGAAACCAGCACAACATTGTAAAGCAATTATCCTCCAATTAAAAAGAAATCTTTAAAAAAAAAAAAAACCCTAAAACTAAAAATAAATAAATAAAAGGTGGAAAGAGGGAGTAGTTATATGCTTCTATGCTGGGAAATTTCATGTGAGGCATCGTTCTGACCTGCTGGTTCTCCTTGTCTAAGGGGATCTCAGCCAGCCCTTAGTAACTCCAGCAAGCTTAGTAAGCCCTTAGTAAGTCAGCAAGCCCTTAGTAACTCAACAAATTACTAAGCCCTTACTACCTAAGCCCTTAGTATCTCAGCAAGCCCTTAGTAACTCCTCTGCCTTTGAGTTCCCTGAACCCCAGGCTTCCATGTACATCTCCTACATTTGCTCTTCTAACTCATACCATATCTCCCCTTTCAGTTTCTCTGACCCTTGAAGAAGCTCCACAAGTTTAGCTCAATAGTAAAGAACACCAGCCTCACACTCAAGTCACCAGCAGCAACTATGCTGAGCTTCATGGGTGGGTTCCACCTTGCCCTGCCCCTCACTACTTCAGAATCTTTCCTTCCCAGGGGCCTGCCCTACTGACTTCAGGCCCAGCATCCAGTGTAGAAAAAGAGGCTTATATTGATTCATTCAGCTCCTACAGATGTGTAGTCACAGCCCTTTGATAAATCCCCTAGTCTTTATCACTCTGAGTGGCTCCATTTTTCTGATCCAAACTTGGCTAATGAAATATACATATCTGTTATACTCCAGAGGATAATAGCTAATAAAATATGGTTCAACAATCTATTAAAATTTCAAGTGGTAAAGGAGAAAATTTCCCACTTACTGTTTTATGTTGGTATTTTGAAGCTTCTACCCTTTCAAATAATTTTATTTTTAAATAGGTTTCCATAGGTAAGATGTTATAATATAAAATTATTGAAAACATAGTACTACCTCCAAAAGACTATTCTGAATGCTGCATTCATGCAGAAATTAGTTCAGTCAGATGAGAACCATGCTCTTCATTAGGACATGGATGACTTTTGTAATTCAAACCACTGAAACAATTTCCTAATTTTGACCTCATGCAGAATTAATTCTTCTCACACTTGGGAAAATAAGAGAATTTGTTAAATTCCTTTCAAGGCATGGAAAATATCTTGTAGTAAAGACACTACAGGCAAGTGAAATCAGGAACCAAGCTAATAAAATTACTTATAAATATATGAATATTCTCTCCTAATATATTTCTCCATACAAGCTATTAATCTAATTTATATCACATACATGGTTCTCTTCTACTTCTTCCTACCCTACAGAGGAAGGAATGTGCTGGTATAAATTCACAGGGGCGGGTGTTTATAATTGCTAGAATCCTTACAAGTTTAAAAGGCAGAACTAAAAATTTGATACGTGTTCCACAATTCTCTAGTTTTGTTTCTGTCTCTGTATTACTTACATGTGTTGAAGCAATGAGACACTTAACATCTGAGTCACTCAGTGCCACTTAGCAATTTAACTGAGTGTGAGGCATGGTTACGGAAGATATAAGGAGAACATAAGAACTGCAGAAGATATGAGGAGGACAAAGACCCAGCCCCTAAAGAAGGGTGTGGTCTGTGCCCAGGCTTCAGAGAAGGAAGTTTAAAGAAGAAAATGGGAAGGATGGAGAACGTTGCTCTTTTACTTCCATAAAACAACTAAAGCAGTAGATGTTAAAGCTGAGTCCACAAGCTGGAGAAAGGGGGCTATAAGGAGAACACACTACTTATGTGTGCATTTTATGGCTTCCCTGGTGGCTCAGACGGTAAAGAATCTACCTGCAATGCAAGAAACCTGGGTTCAATCCCTGGGTCTAGAAGATCCTGCAGAGAAGGAAATGGCTACCCATTCCAGTATTCTTGGACTGGAGAATTCCATGGACAAAGGAGCCTTGTGGGTTACAGTCCATGGGATTGCAAAGAGTCGGACACACTGAGTGACTAACACTTCAGTTTTTAAGGAGAAGGAAATGGCCACCCACTCCAGTATTCTTGCCTGGAGAATCCCATGGACGGAGGCGCCTGGGTGGGCGGGGGCTACAGTTCATGGAGTCGCAAAGAGTTGGACACAACTGAAGCGACTTAGCATGCATGTAGAGGACTACTGATTCAGGAGTTTTCTCTGGCAATAGTTGTGTGGGTTGCAGCAAACAGTATAAAGGCAAGAATTGTAGGAGTTGGTTCAAAAACAATATGATTGACCATAAATAATATGAAACTAGAAATTCACCATAAGTATGAAGTGTAACTATTTTATTATAAAAATGTAGGATGGGGAGTGATAGAAGAAACATCAAATAAAGTTCTACGTACATGGTCATATTATTTTCATGATAGAAAGAAGGTCATTTTTTGAGACTAGAATAATAGTTACATTTTAAGGAAAGTAGAAAAGGTTAATGAATCAATTATCTATGATGGGATTTCCAATCCCCCTCACGGCTCCAGTAACTGTCCTGTCCACTCTGCTTCATCCATGTTGCTTGTACTAGAACTGCCCAACTATTTGGTTGTAACTATTACTTCTTGGCCACAGTTGATTAGCCCAGAACTGGCCACCAGACTATAGTGTAACCAGCCATTCATTGTGTTCTCCCAGAATTCAGGAACTTCAGGGTAAAAGTCTCTGTCTTTCTAGTAATCCAGATTTTACCATGGAAACCTAAATGTCATGTCTTGTTCTTTCAGTGTATTTTCCACGCTTCCCACCATAGGTAACATAGAACAGATGTGACCTGCACAGAAAAAAAGATTTTAAATAGATTCACAAAGAAGATGATAAACACAAGACGGAGAGAAACGGAAGTTAATCTCTGGGTTCCAGTTGTTACCAAGAACCAGTCCTATTCCCATCCTTTGATTCTGTAAAATATCCTAGGAAGATTTTAATAAATACCCCCAATTGTTTAAGCTAGTGGTTTTCTGATACTTTCAATAAGAAGGCTGTAGTGAATAAAAATCATTTTTCTCTTCAGAAAATTAGCAGTAGAGTTGAGTAGGGAGACATCTAAGCATGGCCAGACACCGTGATGGGGTCCCTATGAAGGTGGAAACCATAAACGGTGATGGTACTCATCCGCTTCGTGTGTTAAGTTTCTGCAGAAATATTCTGCAGCCTGGGGCTAGACAAAGAGAAAACAGGCTAGTGAACTGATCGAGAATTGTGGTTTTCATTGTAAAGAAACTCCACGGAAGGACAATAGGACAGGAGAGTTAGTGATATTGACAAACGTGTGATTGAAATTCAGGATGAAATGTCTCTCAAAGGGAATGATGTAATCCATTAGTGATATCAGCCCTGACCAGAAGAACAGGAGGCACAAGAATGGTTCCTAATACATTCCTTTTTTTTCTCCCTTTCAGGATCTAAATTTATACTCCATCCTTCTTTTAATAAAACCAAATTAACTTCCAAATCAAGATTATGGTAAAGAAACTGATATAAAAATCACTGAGCAAAACTGCAACATTTTTGTACAGAAAACCAGATGTCTAGGAGATAAATCATGTGGTCTTTCTTAGGCATAAGATACTAGAATAAACAGTCACAGAGAAAGAATGAAAATTCTAGTCCCGCTGTTATGGGAAGAAAAAATTAGGCTAAAAAGAGAATTGTGTACATATCATTATCAAATGGTGACTGCAAACGCCAAAGTTTTATACTTTCTATTTCTTTTTTAAAATTGATTTATTTTCATTGGAGGCTAATTACTTTACAATATTATGGTGGTTTTTACCATGCATCAACATGAATCAGCCATGCATGTACATGTTCCATTTCGATGCTTCCTTTTCTGTAAGATTTTGAAGTGAGAAACAATTGGTCTTAATGCCCACTCAAATCCCCTTTTACTTACCATTCTATTACCTGTTGTCTATATTTCCAGCTGTCTACACCTGCGTTTCATTGCCTATAAATTTTATCTGGCCAAAGCCACAATAGCCTAAGAATTAACACCCCCTACAAACATCCTTCAACCAATAAAGGAAGGGATTTTGGTGCATAAACATTCCAGCTTGCTCTCTCCACTTGGTACTAACTCTGAAATGCACCCAGATTTTCTCAGTGAGGGCAAAATCTGGTCGTGCCCAGTAACAACCTGCTAGTGCTTTTGTTACTGGCTATCTTTCCTTCCCTATTCTACTTTCTTGCCCTCTGTTCATGTTTCCTGAAATTATCTCTCGAATTAGCTCTTAAACTTGAATACTTGCTTCAGGATTTGCTTCTGAGGATATGCAAACTACAAAAAGATTTGGAATACAGTCAATAGGGCTAGCTCATCATTCTAGGACCTCTTTTGTGAGAGTTCAAGATTTAGAGAATTTCCTTTTCCCCCTGAGAGAAGGGTCAGTTCTTTAATTTTGGGTAGTACAAAGGTGTGTGAGATCTTTGAGGTATTATTTAAGGGTTATATAAAATTAAACCGGATGTGAGAAAAGGGGCTAAAGGTTAAAATTATATGAAGAATTTTGTGTTCTATAAATACAGGTTCTTGCTAACTGAAGTGCTGTTGCTGTCCAGTTGCTCAGTCATGTCTGCCTCTTTGAGACTCCATGGACGGCAGCACGCCAGGCTTCCCTGTCCCTCACCATCCCCTGGGGTTTGGTCAAACTCATGTCCACTGAATCGATGATGCCACCCAACTATCTCATTCTCTGTCGCTTCCTTCTCCTGCCCTTAATCTTTCCCAGAATCAGGGTCTTTTCCAGTGAGTTGGCTAGTTATAATTGCATGAAGAATTTTTTGGTCTATAGATACAGGTTCTTTATAATTCAAGTGAGACAACCTATATGTTAAATTAAAGGCTATTATGATATATTGAGACTAAAACATTGCAAAAGAGCTTTAAACAGTATAATATCATAAACTTGGACTGTTTTTGTGACAATTAAGGAAGCAGTTGAGAATATATACTTGTAAGTTGCTGCAATAACTCCCACAATTGAATGGCTTCACACAATTAGAATTTCATTTCACACTATTAATATTCAATGTAGGAGTTCCAAGTACAGGCTAACAGAGACGCTTCGCCCAGTCTATCAGGAAATCAGCTTATAAGGCTTCTGAGGTCACCCCAGGGGTCTCCTCCAATCTAGCCAGCCAGAAATAGAAAAGGGCAGAAGGAATGAATCAGAACATAACTTTAAGGAGCAGCCTTAAAAGAGGAGGAGTTCATTCCACTCTCATTCCATCGGCTATGATGCAATCACGTGACTATGCTGAACTGCAAGGGGGGGGTGGGTTATAGGTGGTATTCCCACTGGGAAATAGGACTTGCTTCTCCAAGTGACACCTCTCCTTTAGAAGAGACAGTACCCATTTCTGGCAAATATATAGCCATCTCTTCCACCACCTGGCTTCCACGGTAGCACTAGTGGTAAAGAACCGGCCTGCTAATGCAGGAGACACAAGAGATGCAGGTACAATCCCTGTGTCAGGAAGATCCTCTGGAAAAGAAAATGGCAACCCACTCCAGGATTCTTGCCAGGGAAATCCCACGGACAGAAGAGCCTGGTGTGCCACAGTCAGTGGGGTCACAAAGGGTTGGACACAACTGAGTGACTGAGCACATGCCCCACCACCAGCGATCTGTTTGCCTTATGCAAAATGAATATGCCACATAAATTAATGACATAAACAAATTAGAACTGAATATTAAGTAAAATCAAACCACTTTTAAGAATTGGAGAAAGATGGATGATCATGTCAGCAATTCACATATTAAAATAATCCTTGCCCAATTGTTAAAACTTGTCTCCTTCTGCCAATAACATATTTAAGAGTTTAATCCTCTGAAATGGAAAACATTTATANTAAGTAAAATCAAACCACTTTTAAGAATTGGAGAAAGATGGATGATCATGTCAGCAATTCACATATTAAAATAATCCTTGCCCAATTGTTAAAACTTGTCTCCTTCTGCCAATAACATATTTAAGAGTTTAATCCTCTGAAATGGAAAACATTTATATTTAATCACTTAAAAAATCCATCAGTGAAACATTTCATTGATTCATATTAATCTTCTCCTATGCCACTTCTCTAAAACAACTACCTTATATACAAATGAAATCTGAGGAAATTCTTACCTCTTCTTTGCCACATACCTGTATATTCTTCATGGGGAATATGAAGACCATTTCACGGTTATCTTTTCTCTCCATAAAACTGGATCTGTTTTCTCTGATCTGAGGAGATAAATGCAAGGAGGCAGAGATTATAGAAAATGTAAAGATCAAAACTGAGTCAGAAAAGTATTTGGTCTCAATGCCACAGGCTAGAATAAATGTATAACAAATTGAGATTTCTGTTATGAATTCGTTGTTCTTCCCAGTACAGCAAAGTGAGTGAAGTCGCTCAGTCATGTCCGACTCTTTGCGACCCCGTGGACTGTAGCCCACCAGGCTCCTCCATTCATGGGATTCTCCAGGCAAGAATACTGGAGTGGGTTGCCATTTCCCAGTACAGCAAACTGCCCTCTTAATTACTGATATGCAACAATCATTTGTATTAATCTAATACCTTCATCATGAGTATCTACATGGGATCTGTTAAAAGAGAAAAACAAATGAAAAACAAAACCCAACTTTTATACTTTGAACTAATTCAGAAAAGATACTAACTTTATTTTGGAAAGTGGACTTATGCTTCATGTATAAGTGATTCTCAAACATTGCATTGTATAGATTTTAAAGGAAAGAAGATAGCTGTAACAATAGTGCTGCTGACTGCTATGGTGATGCTTATTAACGGAGTTCCAGCAGTCAGTCTGGGTGGTGGTGGTTTTCCTGATCACTAACTTATAAACTATGTGCTAGTTATTGTTAGTGCTTTATATGCTGTCTCATACTATTATTATTCAGATTTATAGAAGAGAAAGCTGAGATTTAAAGAAGTTAAGCATCTTGCCCCAAATCACATCAACAGGACACAGATGAGATGAAGTATAAACATAACCTGCTTGACAACACTCTATGCTATTAACCATTATGTTGTGTGACTTTTCCCCAAAGGTACATACAGGTCTGACAACAAAGAATTAATTTAATGAAAATGAACAGAAACTAACTACAGTGGTTCCCTCTTATCTGAGAGAGATAAGACCCCCAGTGGATGCCTGAAACCACAGATATCAGTATAATAGTACCAAATCCTACCCTATATATACTAGGTTTGTTCCTGTACATGGGTACCTATGATAAAATTTTATTTATAAATTAGGCACAGTAAGAGATTAACAACAAAAACTAATAATAAAATAACATACATTGTAAATAACAGTTATTAATTGTGGTCTCTCTCTTTCAAAATATCTTGTTGTACACACTTAATAGCTTGTCCATCTTAACTGAGAACTTTTTACGCACTGTGGCCGAATCTTCGGCAGTTTGAGGTGCAACAGCAAAACTGGTATGAATTTCTTTTCCCTTCATCACAGATAAAAGATTGGTTCTTACTGTAGATTTTAGCAACTGCAGCATATTCTCTTTTTGTTCCCTATTAAGGAGAAGGCAATGGCACCCCACTCCAACACTCTTGCTTGGAAAATCCCATGGATGGAGGAGCCTGGTGGGCTGCAGTCCATGGGGTCACGAACAGTAGGACACGACTAAGCAACTTCCCTTTCACTTTTCACTTTCATGCATTGGAGAAGGAAATGGCAACCCACTCCAGTTCTTGCCTGGAGAATCCCAGGGACAAGGAAGCCTGGTGGGCTGCTGGCTATGGGGTTTCACAGAGTTGGACAAGCTGAAAACTTTCACCTTTCACTTAAAGAANCGAACAGTAGGACACGACTAAGCAACTTCCCTTTCACTTTTCACTTTCATGCATTGGAGAAGGAAATGGCAACCCACTCCAGTTCTTGCCTGGAGAATCCCAGGGACAAGGAAGCCTGGTGGGCTGCTGTCTATGGGGTTTCACAGAGTTGGACAAGCTGAAAACTTTCACCTTTCACTTAAAGAAGTCACCTCATGGCTTCTCTCTGGCATACTCGAATGACCAGCATCACTACTCTCGCTCTTTGGGGCCACTAAGTAAAATAAGGGTTATGTGAACACAAGTACTATGATACCATGATGACAAATAACTGAGATGGCTACTAAGTGATTACTTGGCAAAATCTACTTAAAACAAACAAACAATGATGCTAGTCTGGAGCAGGACAGAGCTGAATGGTACAAAATTTCATTGTGCTACTCAGAAAAGTGTTCAGTTTAAAGCTTATGAATTATTTATTTCTGGAATTCTTCCTTTGATACTTTCAGTTTCTCACCATTGACTGTGGGCAACTGAAACCAAGGAAAGCAAAGCCATGGATAAAGGGAACTAACTAGTATAAACTATAAGTCAGAAGATAATGAAAGAAAATTAGGCACTTTCACATCAATACTGCTATTTTATTTTGTTAATTTATTTTTCAATTGGAGTATAATTGCTTTACAATGTTTTGTTTCTACTGTATAACAACAGTGAATCAGCTATAAGTATGCATATGTCCACACCATCTTGAGCCTCCCTCTCACCCCTACTCCGCTCCACCCATCTAGGTCATCACAGAGCACCAAGCTGAGCTCCCTGTGCTATATAGCAGCTTCTCACTAGCCACCTATTTTACACATGGTAAAATATATATATCTATCAATGCTACTCTCTCAATTCATCCCACTTTCTGATTTTTAATATGACAGCCTTTGGAAATGGGTAACATTTTACATTTTCCATCAAATAATTGAGACTTAGAGAAGTTGGGGGACACGTCCCTCACTACCACACAACAGTTAAAAGACAGAGTCAACACAGACCCATGCCTTTTAACTTTACAGCTCTACTCCTGCTTTCGCACTCCTTCACAGTGCATGGAAAATGAAAGCAGTGCTCAGTCGTGTCTGACTATTTTCAACATCACGGACTGTAGTCCACCAAGCTACTCTGTCCATGGAATTTTTCAGGCAAGAATACTGAAGTGGGTTGCCATTTCCCACTCCAGCGAATGGACCTGACCCAGGGATTGAACCTGCGTCTCTTGCATCTCCTGCATTGGCGGGAAGATTCTTTACCACTCTGCCACCTTGGGAGCTCTTTTAGAGCACATTGTATTCTCATTTAATATTGTTGTTTCATTTCTTATTACCTAAGTTTATTTGAACTTCAATGCGTACATCAACTATGAATTTTCATTTCCTTCTGGAACAAATCAACCAATCTAATTTAGTGTTACTCTTCTAGCAAAGAATGAAGATGCTTGTCAAAATCCAAATCTGTGTCTTCAGAGTGTAAACTTTTATTAATATGATCCCAAAAAAGGAAGATGAAGGAGACACTTACAACCCTGAATGTTCACTTCTCTGACACACAATAGAAATTGTCATCTTGTTTTTCAAATAAGAGAATGAAAAATGAAACTTAGAACAGGAAACAAATAGAGTGATTGCAAAATCAGTAACAAGGTCAGAGTTATGCAACTGAAACTAAAAAGCAATTATATGCACAAGTGCTTTGAGAAAATTGTGCACTCAAAGTGTAATCTGGGATATATTAGGAGGAAATCAAACAGTCCGTAATGTGAAAATCTGATGAAAGAGAGGGAGGTAGTATAAATTGCCCAATAGTAACAAGGAAAGTTGGAGAATGGAATGGCAACCCACTCCAACATTCTTGCCTAGAGAATTCCATGGGCAGAAGAGCCTGGTGGGCTACAGTCCATGGGGCTACAAAGAGTCAGATACGACCAAGCTACTAACACACAACAACAAAAAAGTATCAAGAAATATAATATTCAGGATGGGAGAAGATATGGAGGAGAATCTAGCTACAGGAAGAATTCTCAAAGATGTAGAACCCCATATAACAGAAAACAGTAGCAGAATGACAAAGCTTCTTTAACTGAAGAGAGCTTAAAAGCTGAGAATAAACTGCAAGAAATTTGCAGAACTAACATGTAAAAAAAATAGATTCAGTCTTTATAAGAATGATGAAAAATCTCGATACATAAAATAATAACCCACAAAAAAAGTAAATGAGATGGAAGGGTAGTTTTAGAAACTTTAATTTTTATTCAGATATTCTAAAATAATTTAAAATCAGACACCTAAGAAAAAATTTTATATAAAGCATTGTTAAAAAGAAATAAACTATATCATACAAACATATTTTTAATCTTCTCAGTGACATCATTGTTTAGTGTGATAACCAAATATAGAGCCAGTGATGGGCTCACACTGTGACAAAAGAGAGAAAAGTCAGAAAACAAGAATGATGCTATAGAAGACTACCTTTTGAAGGCTACATATAACATTTTCTAGCAATGTCCAAACATAAGACTTGTAAAAAAATGTATCTCTAGTAATACCTCCTTTGTTGTTTTTCCAGACAGTTGGGCAACAGAAATGTCATTTGATCCACGCTTAAGTTCTTGAGAGAACCAGAAACATAATGGGCTACAAAACACCTTAAACCACTGGCATCATGAACACTTCCTGTCTAATTCTGTTGGACAACAGAGACAAAGTAAGCCCTGTAATTACATCCCAGTCTGATCTATGCTTGCAGTCATGTAATTAATACTTCCTCTGTAAAGCAATGGAGTAATTTAAAGAGCAGATTTTTTTTTCCAATCATGGTCTGAAAAAAAAAAAAAAAAAA
>SJYX01009487.1:2463-25036 GCA_006410675.1 Oreotragus oreotragus
TGTAATTTTCTGAAATCAGTATGTATCTAAAAATTATGTCTAAATGTGCAATGAAATTGTTTCTTGTTCTCCAAAAAGCTGTTGTGAAATCAATGATGCATCTTTATAACCAGTGGCTCTTAGAATCAAGAAAATACAGTAAATTGGAATTAAACTGTTAACAGAGGTAGCCTCTGGGTAGTGGGACTAAGAAACATTTTTTTTTTTCTTTTTGCATATTTTTACTTTCTGCAATAAAAAAAACATATTACATTTGTAATGGGAAAAAACATTTTAAAAGAATGATTTAGAATTAGATTAGATTTTTATCTAGAAAAGTCCCACTGGTGAAAAATGAAAGTGGTGTTTAAATTATGACATTTCAGTGTTTCCCAGAGAATCTACATAGTTTTCATTCAGCCAAAGCATTTACTTTCGTAGACCATGAGGAACAACCCATGGCCTCAAATCTAATTTCAACATCAATGACTGAAAAGTTGCCTTTATGTTACTACTCCTCAAAAATACCCACATGTTAACATTTTAGTGGGCAATGTTCTACGACATTCTTTTATTTACTAAAGCAGTTAATCTAAGTTGTAAAACTAGAGCCCCAGGGGACTCAAAAAAGCCATTTTTGTTTTAAATAAGGAAAAAAATGCAACCCGTTAACAATTTTACTTTTCTGAACTGGATTATGCTCACAAAAGCTTTTCACTTTCAAGAAGGATGTATCTTGCCTTTACTGTAGCAATAATATACTAAATGCTAACTCACTGACTTGATAAAACAATGGTACAGCCCTTACTTAATTTTCAGGCTGGGTGGGGTGGGGACAGGGTGGACATTTATCATTATATCCCACTCTGTGGGTTCATAAACTAGATTTTTAAAAAAAAATAATTGTGTTCCTCTTCAATATAATGTTAAAACCAGTATACATTTAAAATCCTCCTCCCACTACAGCATATAAATAAGTGTGGAGAATATTTGCTCTGATCTTTAAAGTAGGATGTTCAAAGGAGGTGTAAGTTTGAAATATATAACTCTGAATGTACAATGTTTTTTCAATAAAGGCTGGGCAAGGGTCATAAAACTATAAAAAAAAATATCCTGCCCCTTTGGACTATAACAGCTAATCATTAGCCATCCATTCGTAATGTTTACCTTTTAGTGTGTTATTTTCACATTTTTCTTCATGGGGACTAACCATTAGTATCCCCCTAAGACTAACAAAAGTACATTCATTGCCTGCTGGCAAATGATTTCCGGCCCCAAAGCATTTACTGGTAGAAAAAGTTAAAGTATATCTAGGCTTATATTTCTATTATTCTTGGGCATTAGTAGCAGCACAAATTTTTCTTCCCAAGAATTTCATTCTAACTGGCTTCACATATGATGTTACGTAAAGATTCACACATACTATTCACATGTTCGTGAATCAAATTTAGGAAAATAGAAAAAGTTAAACTGTAGATGCCTCAGAAACCTTTTACTAAAGGACATATTTTAAACTCATTCTCTATTCAACCTCTCCTCTCGCCTCCCTTCCCCACATACACACACACAAAGACTATCCCAAAGCCCCATTAACTCCCAAATTAATATTCTACTGCATTTTAAAAATGGAGCTTGTTTGCATTACATGCCTATGTAAACAAGGTGTTTGAAGGAGATTTTCTTCTTCAGAGTATTCAAGAGCTGGAGTGAAGCTATTTAAAGAATGGAGTATTCAATTCCTTAGGCCAGATGCTAGTATAAATATGAAACTATGTTCACACTGCAGATGAAACTATTTTTAGTCGGTGCATTTTGAAGAGCACTATTCAGTTAAGCATTGTAGAGTGGGCTTGCAGTAAGCTACTAACAGAATCTGGAGGGTTTTTTGCCCCCGTGTTAACATGCTGACACTGGGGCTTACTGGGGGCGGTGGGGGTGGTGGTTGCCCTTCCGCTGGTACACACCAGGGCAGCCTCACCAGATCAAAATACCAAAGACTTTCATGCAAATCAGTAAACAGCCACTGCCCGCAACCCCTCTCTTCCGTGCTCCCTGACACCTCTCCTATATCCTGGATCTTTCCTTAGGAGATAGACCCCTTCCCACTCTCCAGTCACGAAAGAGTTCATTCCTGGCCAGTCCAGGGGTCCTGGTTTCTCCCCCAGCCCTGAGGTCCGTGTCCACTTTGCCTGGTGCCTGCATCAGTCCTGCATAGCTGTTCATGTGCTGATTTCCACTGTTCACTGTAACTATCCCGTAAGTTGCACTGTTATTCAATTCCAGACTTCAAAACCAGGAAAGGTGCAAATCTAGAAAGGGAACTGAGGACCACAGAAATGCGCAAACATAAAGACACTCTGGGCAGAGCCTGGCCATGTTTTCACACCAGGCACATGCGTCCCTGGGTATAAACTCGGTCAACTGACAGTTGCTAATGACACCAGTGTAGGTGTGTGGACGGCACAGGTCAGGTCTTTCCTAGTGCCTTGCACATACTAGACACAGATATAATAAGCATGCACAGAAGGAGCTCAAGAAAAGATGCAGTCCAGGATGATCAGAGTCTCATGAACCTGGGATACGGGTACAGAAACCAGGGGTGCAACTAAGATGCAGCAAGCAAGGCTCTGCATCCACCAGTATGGGGCATGCATCATTTCCCTTGGAACTTTCTTGGGGGCTAATGGACTTGACAATGAATTGCCTTGCTTCTTGCTCAAATATAAGCTGCTCTGCCAGGCCAGTCCTGCCAAGCAGTGACACTGGTTTGTACCTCAGCTGTTGGGCTAGATCTTCAACCAGTTCGCTGCCATAATGTCACCAGGCTGTGGTTCTGGGCACAGTCCAGCTATCCTGTCCCGGTGACAGGCCGCCGTTCCTGTGGCTGTGAGTGAAGCCAGGAGGCAGGTGTGGCTCAGTACCCCTTTCCACATCTCTGCAGACTGCCAGGTAACAAGGCAGGGAAACAAAGTCCAGGGCTAGAATGATGAATGCTTTACTTTTTAGAATCTGAAAGAAGAGATAAACCAGTCAAGTAGCTGAGAGGCCTAGGGCCTTTCCACTGTTGTCTTTTTTTTACTTACACAAACCTTATTCAAAGGAAAGGACCCAGAAATGAGAGAACTTAAGTGAGGGAGGGGCCAAGAGGGAGCATTATATTTTTCTTTAAGTATTGAGTTGGCCCAAAAAACTTGTTCAGGTTTTTCTGTAACGTCTTATGGAAAAGCCTGAATGAACTTTCTGACCAACCCAAATATATTCTGTTTGTTAAAAGATTAATGCATAATACAAAACAAAGGCTTAATCTCCTCTCAACAGTCAGATACTCCCATTGGCCCTAACGAAAAAGAGTTGCACATTTTTTGATAAAATATCAGCTGCTATTCCCCTCACCGCTAATTAAGGAGAAACAAAAAAAAACTGGTGCTGAGAACACGGCTTTAAATATTTCTCAAGGTTCTACTAACACTAGAAACCACTCGAGCTTCCCCCAAGGTTTACTATATCACCACATTCCTGCTACGTATTTACAGCCTGGTAAGTCCTAATTACCATTTACTTTAAGATCATAAATGTTTTTTGGTGTCTTAAATGGACAACTAATATTACTGGTCAATGGACTGAGGTGCTGCTCGTGTGACGGTAAAATTTATTCTCACCCAAACTCCAGGAGTTCATTTGTGAGATATTTTATGCTACTATTCTTTCAGTGATTCATTTACCTTTAGTAATATTTGTATTCAGAACTGTGCTGTTTATAGCCAACGGCACAGTACTTGGCTGAATTATCTTTTTCTTTCACAGCACAACAGAGATGAGCGCGTCAAATTGAGGATGGTCTTCAGGACACTGTTGGAATGAGACTGTCTGGCGAACACATCCAGAGCGGTTTCTCAAACCACATGAAATGTTCTGGCTGCAACATGCCTATCGGGTCGTTAACAAGCATCCTAGAATGTGCGGTGCGTATTTGGATGATTAGGCTCATGCATGATGAGCCTGTTTCCAATGGTGCTTTAACTTTTATCACTTATGCAACACAACACAGATGCATGTCTTCACCTTTGTTTTTTGTGTGTGTCACTGCAGTGAACTTCCTTTTAAAGCAGTGTTTATATCCTTTTGCTTAGCTTAAACCTAAGGCTAGGGCAGGTTGTTCTAATCTAGACAACCTGAAGCATTTCATCTAAACCAATCCAATTTTGGCTTGACAAATTTCTAAAGAAGCTAGTTTCACCCAGGACTCAGAGGTGCCAGGTTACCATCACTGTGTTGGGCCAGTTGGAAGTAATCTCAATTGCCCTTTTCCTCACATGACTGGAATCTGTTCAGAAACTGCCGAGCGTTGAGATTCTTGAGTCCTCACCCCCAAAGAGGAGCTGAGTATGAAACCAATCACGTGAGTCTAGGCATCTCAAAGGTAAGAGTCAAATCTTTATTCCATTGTTCTTACAGTATTTAATCTATTTTGCTTAATTAACTCTGTAACGGATACACAAAAGGGGCAGGTGCACGGTGGGTTATTTTCAGACTTCACATCTGTGTGGCAGTTATACTTCTGAGCCTATAGGTTAATTCAGTGCAACTGGTTCCAACCCTTCCCAGCCTGCTGTTGACATGAGGCTTGCCACAGTCCAGGCAGGTCTCACTGCTATCAATAACCTAGGCTGGGCTGTTGCCCAAGAGAAAAGCCTCAAAGGAAATGACTTAAGTGTGGTATACTCTAGAAGTACCCAAGTCAATTTTAAGTTGATACACGGATAAACTTTTTTTAAAATTTTGAGAATCATGTATTTATCTTCACTGTTATTTATAGCAAGTGATATAAGTTTTCCATTTGCAGTAGTGACATAAAATTTCCTATTAGAGTTGTTAAGTTAAAAAAAAAGCAAAGAAGAAAATAATAATAAAACAGCGATTTATCGAAACAGCAAAAATGTTGACATTGGTTTTCAAATGGCCTCAAGTCTAGGATATCCTAAGTTAAGGCCTAAGACTTTAATAATGCTACCATTTATCATCTGCTTTATTGTGCCAGACATTGTCTTAAGCACCTGGAATTCAATGCATTATTAAATCCTACAACATTTCTGTGAGGTAGGAATTATTATACAGATTTTTTTAAATTGGCAATCCAGGGTTCAAGTTCAGGTCTGCCAGACTTCTACCATTACATTATGCTGCCTCCAAGTATAAGATTTATTTTATTTTTTATTTATTTATTTTATTTTACTTTACAGTACTCTATTGGTTTTGGCATACATTGACACGAATCTGCCACGGGTGTACACGAACTCCCAAACATGAACCCCTCTCCCACCTCCCACCTCCCATCATCCCTCCAGATCATCCCCATACACCAGCCCCAAGCATCCTGCATCGAACATATTCATCCAATGTATGTATTCAGCACCTACTACATGCCAGACAATATCCTAGATTAAAATCTGAGGTGAGGAAGGTACCTTTATTCCCTTTTCCCATAAGTAGTGGCAGATGGCATATGGGAGTCTTGATCAGGATAAAAAAGAAAATGTTTCTTATCTTGGGCTTCCACTCATGTTCTCTGAAAACCGACCAAATTTAGACCCGTAAGCAATACGTAGAGCTCCATTAGTAAAACCCAAAATGCTGTTATTTTACCAATATTTAGAATACCAAGCACGAGACTGATTCCTGTAATAAGCAAACTGCTATAGAAGTGGCCGCTGAGGACTTCCCTGGTGGTGCAGTGACTAAGACTCTGCTTTTCCAATACTGGGGGTATGGGTTTGATCCTTGGTTGAGGAACTAAAATTCCACATGCCACATGGTCAAAAAACATGACAACTAGGTCGATGTGACAAAAAAGCTTTCAGAGTTGGCAGGCCTCATTTTATGAAAACCTAATATATAAAAATTAAGCCATAGGGAATATATTTACATTACAACAGGGGGCTCTACCTCACCAAAAGGAATTTTCAGAGGGCTTCCTAAAGAGGAAGTAACTTTTAAAGTTACAATGTGTATACAGCCTATCTTGATTAACCAGACAGGAACAAATACGAATTACCCAGTGCCCATTCCTGCTGTCAAAATTAGTAATTTGAAAATAGAAAAAGTACACAACATGAGAGAAACATGTTCTTTCTTGAGAACCAGAAATCCTCATTTCTGAAAACAGAATCTCATCAACCTTGTAGATGGACACATAATCATTTTCATTTTTCTTCATAGCACAATGAGTCAATACTCTTTAAAGGGAATCAACCAGCAGTCTTTCACCAAGAGATCAAAGACCAATTTTAGGAGGGTCCATTGGCATCTTCAAATGTCATATCAATTTTGTGGATGTATTTTCTTGGTGGAGAGTCCATAGTGTTCTCCACATCTCAAAGTCATCTATGCCAAACACCCAAAGATTAATAAACACTATCAGAAACAGGCAAATCCAACTATCTTTCCTCCCTGTCACATACACACAGACTTCAGGGAAAATGCAATAAACAAGTCTTGGTGGTAATCCCCGATGGGTGGTATTTTGGGCAGAGTGATAAGTGATAGGCATTGAAAATGTATTTCCTAACTTTTTATTTTTTTTAAATCATCGTAGACTCCTTTCAGAATTAGATGAATGCTATGAATGGGCTCCCAAGAAATTATGTGTTTATATTCAGAAATCTGCCTGAAGACTTAGAGGTGGAAGCATTCCCACAAAAATTTATCCATCCTTTCTTAATAAGTGTTCATGACTCGGATGATCTCCCCAGCAGAATATATAAATATCTGACTTACAGCCTAAGCTATGGGGTTTGTGTTGTGGCAGTGGGGCAGTGGCCCGGGGTAGCTGATGGCCATCAGGTAGACCTCTTGCCAAACCATGAATCTGCTATCTGCAGTGCAAAATCTATGCCCTCCCTATCTTTACTCCTGGAACTGAATCGACAGAGAAAGTTTTACTCCCCTAGAAAGCTCTGCCCAGGGTAAATTCTCAGATTTTGTAAGATCCACTCTAACACTGCTTTTGGGAGAAATTGTTTTCTATGAATTGATCTGATTAACCACACTAGCACCACTTGCAACCAAGAATAATGTAATCAGGCAGAAGGTTGACATTTTCATACCAAAGTTTTATCATCTGTAATCTAAAATTGCTAACTTTTCCCCTTAGCTTGTATGTAATACAAGCTAAGAATATGATATGAAAATATTACTTTGATGAATCAAGGACACCTAATGAGAGGATAAAGACTTAACACTGACTTTCAACTGGTATTTCTTTATCACCAGTGCATGCATTGGTAGACATGAAAAGTCTCCATAGTTATGAAACAAATGAAACTGTAAATCCAAACAAATCAAAAAAGAGCCTTAAGCTTAATTATCTTCCCTTCAACATCTCAGAACATTTTCTAGGTGGAAGTGCTAAAGCTCTGGCAAAATATTAGGAATTTCAATGAGGGATATATAAAATATGTATTTCTTCTGCTAACCAGATAGGCCTGGTATGAACCACGAAGTATTTACCAGAGATAATGAAAGGTCAGCATTTAACATCAAGCATGGAAATTTTATCTAGAAAGCCAACTTTGTACCAAATCCAAGTTCCTAGAGGGATAAGTAGGCACTTCAAAAAGAAAATCTAAGCTGAAGAAGATCCACTATAGTCTTCAAGTCTAATAATATCTCAGATGAACAGAGATCACATGGGATGGGAATCTCACTTACTCAACAATCACACATGAGACTACAACCAAAGGAATGGGCATCAAAGTCCCTGTTCTTTAAGCATTTACAAGTTTGCTCACATGAAAGACCCACTCAGGAACCTTTTCCATGCTCCCAGTTCTCACTGTTTACTCGTTCATCTATGCAGTGGCTAAATACAATCTTACAACCTCGTTGTGCCTGTCCACCCCAACTACACCATGAGTTCCTAAGGAGAGAGACTGGATCTCTTCAACTTCATCTTCCTTCTGCAGCAAATATAGTGCCCTGGCTTTCTTAAGCACTCAGTGGATACAACAGTGATGCTACTATGTAAATTCCCTACATACGAATGAGCTCCATTCTGAGAGCCTGTTCGTTAATTCAAAGTTAGCCTAGCTAACCTCGCAGTACCAGCTACGTCACTGCTGATTTTGTGCTTGCTTCCTGACATCCTGGGCTTGAAATAAAGATACTGTACTCTAAACAGCATTGTTCAGTAAAGTCACAAAAGCACAACCACCTGTAGAGGATGCATACACACTGTAATGTATGCCCGACATATACTTTAAAATAAAAGATACGGCAAAATATCACAGCCATCCAAATCTCTCTAGATCAGCACTGTCAATACAAATATAACGTGCACCATTTATATCTAAAAGTTTCCTAAAGTTTTCAGTACCCACATTAAAAATAAAGAAAAATGTAAATTATAATACTATTTTATTTAACCCAACATATCAAAATATTATTTCAACAGGGGATTAATATAAAATTATTAATGAGATATATTTTTTACACTAAGTTTTTGAAACCTGGTGTGTATTTGACACTTACAGCATATCTAACTTGCATGCTAAATATTCAGTTAAAGTGATATAGTTCTACAATGCAAAAAAATAGAGGAAAACAACAGAATGGGAAAGACTAGAGATCTCTTCAAGAAAATTAGAGATACCAAGGGAACATTTTATGCAAAGATGGCCTAGATAAAGGACAGAAATGGCATGGACCTAACAAAGCAGAAAATATTAAGAAGAGGTGGCAAGAATACATGGAAGAACTGTACAAAAAAGATCTTCACGACCCAGATAATCATGATGATATGATCACTCATCTAGAGTCAGACATCTTGGAATGTGAAGTCAAGTGGGCCTTAGAAAGCATCACTATGAATAAAGCTAGTGGAGGTGATGCAATTCCAGCTGAGCTGTTCCAAATCCTGAAAGATGATGCTGTGAAAGTGCTGCACTCAATATGCCAGCAAATTTGGAAAACTCAGCAGTGGCCACAGGACTGGAAATGGTGAGTTTTCATTCCAATCCCAAAGAAAGGCAAGGTAAAAGAATTCTCAAACTACCGCACCATTGCACTCATCTCACACGCTAGTAAAATAATGCTCAAAATTCTCCAAGCCAGGCTTCAGCAATATGTGAACCGTGAACTCCCTGATGTTCAAGCTGGTTTTTGAAAAGGCAAAGGAACCAGAGATCAAATTGCCAACATCCGCTGGATCATGAAAAAAGCAAGAGAGTTCCAGAAAAACATCTATCTCTGCTTTATTGACTATGCCAAAGCCTTTGACTGTGTGGATCACAAGAAACTGTGGAAAATTCTGAAAGAGATGGGAATACCAGACCACCTAACCTGCCTCTTGAGAAATCTGTATGCAGGTCAGGAAGCAACAGTTAGAACCGGACATGGAACAACAGACTGGTTCCAAATAGGGAAAGGAGTACGTCAAGGCTGTATATTGTCATCCTGCTTATTTAACTTATATGCAGAGTACATCATGAGAAATGCTGGACTGGAAGAAACACAAGCTGGAATCCAGATTGCCAGGAGAAACATCAATAACCTCAGATATGCAGATGACACCACCCTTATGGCAGAAAGGGAAGAGGAACTAAAAAGCCTATTTGGAACCAGTCTGTTGTTCCATGTCCAGTTCTAACTGTTGCTTCCTGACCTGCATATCTGAAAATCAGCATTGCAAACCAAAAAGCTATATAGCTAGAACAAGTATATCTCTTAGTTTTCTGTTCTTTCCTGATTTCAAAAGTCATTCACCCTTTTTGTTGGAGTTAATCCAACAGTAGTTTATTAGTAATGTTGCCAATCTCAACCATATTCAAGGCAACACCCAAGACAATGACTTTTGTTATGATTTGGAAAGTTTTCCTTTAAGAAATCTCTCTCCCTATTGCTCTTTTTGCAATTCTGGAGGCCAGTGTTTTGAATTATCACTTTTATTTAATAGTGATTCCCTATTTTGTTGCTGCAACCACCAACAGGGGAAGTTGTTTAATATGCTGCACTTCTGATTCAATGATGGACCTAGAAATCTGAATATTTGGTATGAGGGAAAAAAAAGATTTTCCTCTACTCTTCTAGGTTCTTGGCTGAGACATCCATGTAATAAAAGACAGCCTAATAGGAGAAAAAGAAACAGAAGTTTAATAACATATATGCCTCCTGCATGTGTGAGAGGTGCTGAGGGAAATTGAGTTACTCCCCCCAAAAGCTCAAGACACCATCTTAAATATCTTCTCCAGCCGAAGAAGAAAAATGCTGGAGGAGGCAGAGGGTGGGGTGGGTGAAGGGAGAAGAGGAAGGTTATGGAAGGTTACCAGGAAAGCACAGTAAAGAGGGTTTGATTATTATGCGGATTAGAGTTTCTGTTGCCGTCTCCATTCATTGATAAGTTTCTAGGAATTTGGTCATCCTCTTCCTGGCATACTGAGGGAGTCACCCTTAAAACTGGAGATTTCACTTATAAATATCCTTTGCTGTGTGCTGTGCTTAGTCTCTTAGTCATGTCTGAGTTTTTGTGACCTCATGGATTGTAGCCCACCAGGCTCCTCTGCCCTTGGGATTCTCCAGGCAAGAATAATGGAGTGAATAGCCATTCCCTTCTCTAGGAGATCTTCCCAACCCAGGGATCGAACCCAGGATTCGATCCTGATTGCAATCCCTGATTGCAGGCGCATTCTTTACCATCTGAGCCACCAGGAAAGCCCATAAATGTCCCTTACAAAAGCATAACTTCTACCTGGTTTTCNATAATGGAGTGAGTAGCCATTCCCTTCTCTAGGAGATCTTCCCAACCCAGGGATCGAACCCAGGATTCGATCCTGATTGCAATCCCTGATTGCAGGCGCATTCTTTACCATCTGAGCCACCAGGAAAGCCCATAAATGTCCCTTACAAAAGCATAACTTCTACCTGGTTTTCAGAGTTTTCCCTGTGTCTGTTCTTTCTTAAACTATTCATCCTAAAATAAACCTTTTCAAAGAAACATATTTTGGGGTGACAAGAAATGAGACTTTGAGAAATACTGCCTTAAAGAGCAAACAATTTATGAGGATAGTGATTCATAAATTAAGGTGAATTAATATTCAAAAGCAGAGATATTACTTTGCCNATGGCATCCGGTCCCATCACTTCGTGGGAAATAAATGGGGAAACAGTGGAAACAGTGTCAGACTTTATTTTGGGGGGCTCCAAAATCACTGCAGATGGTGACTGCAGACATGAAATTAGAAGACGCTTACTCCTTGGAAGAAAAGTTATGACCAACCTAGATAGCATATTCAAAAGCAGAGACATTACTTTGCCAACTAAGGTCCGGTTTTTCCTGTGGTCACGTATGGATGTGAGAGTTGGACTGTGAAGAAGGCTGAGCACCGAAGAATTGATGCTTTTGAACTGTGGTATTGGAGAAGACTCTTGAGAGTCCCTTGGACTGCAAGGAGATCCAACCAGTCCATTCTGAAGGAGATCAGCCCTGGGATTTCTTTGGAACGAATGATGCTAAAGCTGAAACTCCAGTACTTTGGCCATCTCATGCGAAGAGCTGACTCATTGGAAAAGACTCTGATGCTGGGAGGGATTGGGGGCAGGAGAAAAAGGGGATGACCGAGGATGAGATGGCTGGATGGCATCACAGACTCGATGGACATGAGTCTGAGTGAACTCCAGGGGATGGCGATTGACAGAGAGGCCTGGTGTGCTGCGATTCATGGGGTCGCAAAGAGTCGGACACGACTGACTGAACTGAACTGAAAGCAATAAAGTTATGTTTAACAAAGAAAATTTTACACCACTTTAGCTTTTAATTTCAAACTGAAATTAATTTAAAAACTCAGTTCCTCTGTTGCAGTAGTCACATCTTAAGGGCTCAATAGCTATATGTGGTTAGTGCCTACCATGTTGCAAAGCACAGTTCTAGGCTACACAAAGCAACTTGCAAAATAATGTACACAGAGTAAGATCTTATATTTAAAGCAAGACAATTTACACAGACATACAAACAGGTAACTAGAGGAGTAACTACTGATCATTAGCAGTGTGTTAATTCTGGGAGGAATGGAATAAGAAAGGAGATAAAGAAGTACGTTTAGGTTTAAGTTTTTTGTATAAAAAGTAAAATTAAGAGGGAAAAACAGACTGAAGTGTCTCCTTTTCTTTAAACAGAAGACACAGTTACACACTGACAGTGAGTAGATATCTTTAGATAAGGGCTACTAGACAGGTAGCGAAACCAGCAGGCATGCTGTATAAGGAATGCAGAGTGAGGGTGTTTTGTGTTTGACCTGGAGAATGGAAAGTTGGAGATATGGGCAGTTATTTTCAAATATTTGAAATGCTATTCAGAAAACAAAAATTTTATTTGCTCTCTGTTTTTCTCAGAGAACAGCACCAAAGACAACAGAATATCATTAATATAATCGCTTATATGATAAACCATGCTTTTCTAATTTAATTCATCAAAAGAAAGAATTTCTAGCACAGAGACAGATAAAAGATAGAATGGAACTGTAAAGTCATGAGTTTCCTCAATCACTGAAAATATTAAAAAGTCAACTAATTTCTGCAGACATTTAAGAAGTATTAAGTGCAGAAAAGAGGTCATAACTAGAATGCTGTAACTAGATGATCCATCCTGATATTTTATTATTGTGTGAGATTTAGCATTATCCAAAGGGCATGTGTGAAATATTACAAATGTTCACCCAACATTCAATTTCCTTCTCCTTCCAGGAATGCTGTATGATTACATACCCTCACTTCTCAAAAGTAAAACATGACCAAGGAATTAATCACTTTGTTAATTAACGAAATGTGAGTAGAGGCTGATGCCTGACACTGCATGTTTCTATATTTAGGTTGCAACTGTCCACTCTACTTTCTTGGGGAAGAAAATAGCATTTCTTAAGGTTTACTTTTCTAAAGGAAAGAAGAAAGAACACTAATGTTCTTGAATTGACTAAATACTCCCCCATATGTAATCTAATCTAATCTTCCCCAGTTCCCTGAGACAGGTATTAATTGTTTTACAGATAAGCAATTAAAGCAGAATTAAAAATTTTAGGGTCATAGAGCTTACAGAGCAAGGATTTGAATTCAAGTCTGTCTTATTTCAAAGCTCATGCCACAGAGGTTTAGTACAGTGGTCAGAAAGAAGCCACCCAAGAATGGTAGCTCCTGTGTTTGCTCATTCTTCTAAATCTTTGATTGAAAACATTAATACAAAACAATGGAAACTAAATGAGTATTCTTAATGTAAAAAAAAAAAGAAAGAAAGAAAGAAAGCCACACAGAGGCTGCACATGTGAAAGCCTGTATTTACACACAGCCATCACGTGATAGGTAATTAGCCAGGTAACTACAGGTTTTTCTCTGCTAGAAAAGTATATGTTTCATCATGCTTTGAAATCTGCCTCATTATCAGCGTTGCTGTGAAAATAATGTTTTATTCCTTATTGAGTGAATAGGTCAGGAATGGAACATTATTTTTGTAGAAACTAACAGAATACTTTTCTTTGTGAACCAAAGAAGTGGAATGGACGGTTGGAAGGTGGAAAACATCCTCCACCATGACTGGGGAGTAACCATCGTAATTAAGGGAGGTTAGTATTAAAACAGTACAATTGCCTAGAACAAGAAGTATTAGATATCTTACTAAAACCATTTCTTTAATAACTTGTCACCTAAAAAGAAAAAGACTGCAAACAAGCTGATGACTAGGGGAAGAAAAAAAAAAAAAAGATAAGGCAGAGCAAGTCCAGTCTGGCTTTGTTTATTTCCCTGGATGTTTTTGTCACTGCTATAACCCTGACACATGAAATAGAGTCCCTTGAGGAGGACAGGAATTAATAAATGCCAGTAATAATACGTAAAATGTCCACACACAAACTCCTACTACAACACTACCAAAAATTCCTAGGCTAGCAAGCTAGCTTTGAAAATGTTCGAAAGCTCTCAGTAAATTTCCTTGAGTCAGTCTATAGACATAATATGTGCAACCTGTGTGTGTTCATTCATGGTCAACTCTTTGTGACTCCCATGGTGGACTACAAATGAAGCCAAAAATAGAAACGAAACAGGGCAAGTACAGTCATCTCTTCTTGGTATCTGTGGGGGATTGGTTTCAGACACCCTCCCCACCTCCCGGATACCAAAACCCAAGAGAGAGGATGCTACTCTCTTATATAGAATGGTAGGGATATTTGCACATAACCTACACACATCCTCCTTTATACAGTTGACACTGGAACAATATGGGTTGAACTACGTGGGTCCACTTACATAGGAATCCAAGGCTGGTGGGATCCATGGATATAAGGAACTAGGAAATGGAAGAACTGCAGTGGAAGGCCGAGTATAATTTATACTGAGAGTTTCAACTGCACAGAGGGTTAGCACCCTACACCAGTGTGGTTCAAAGATCATCCCTAGATTAGCTGTTACACTTAATACAACGTAAATGCTAAGTAAACAGCTGCTGGAATGGGGCAAATTCAAGTTTCACTTTTTGGAAGTCTCTGAAGGTTTTTTCTTCTTCTTTTCTGAGTACTTGCCACCTGAGGTTGGTTGAATCCATGGATGTGAAACCCATAGATGTGGAGGGCTAACTTTACGTTGCTTCTCCTTCTAGGTACCAATAAGAAGCCCCTCCCCTAGAGGGTGTCCTAGGAAGTGCCAGAGAAGAACTCAAGTCAACCACCAAATCCACACAGGTGTCCCCATCACGCAGAGAAGAGAACGCCAGAGATTTCAGAGGAGGTTGATCATAAACGTCGCATGTTTACTTAACCTACTAAATATAGCTTTGAAGTTAGAAAGCCTACAGGATAGTTAGGACTGTTACTGGGAAGATAAGGCAAACACATAATATACTGCATTATATTGCTAGTTATAGCATAAGGTACTCAATCAGGTGTAGAGACACCAAGTGTGATAAGAGCTCTGTAAGCAGGGAAAATCCTTTGAGCTGGATGCTGAACGAAGGCTTCAGGGGCTTAAACTGCATCTTAATGAAAAGAGAAAATTCCTTCAGGTAAGAATTCTGAAGGGGCATTCCAAGAATGAGTAAAGTATGAAACTTACTGGAGGGCTTGGGAGCAGGGGAGTGGGTGCATGTGGTTAAAAAGAAAGAAGACCAGGCAGTTAGACTAGTTAGGCTAAGGCAAGAGGTTTACATAAGCGATAGGAGATAAGAGAGAGATAGGCTCTCTTAACTTTCTGGGTGTACTTTGAGCTGGCAATTCTACCTCTACAAACGTATGAGGAAATAGTCATGGATGTGGGCAGAGTTACAAGAATTTCAGAGTGTGTGGGAAAACAGAAGCAACTGAAATGTCCAAACAGAAACACATCTACAATGAAACGTTATGCAGGCAGAAAGAAACAGTGGAGATAGAGTGGTTTATAATATGGGGGCACTGTCATAATACACCTGTACAAATTTAAATGGGGGAGGGGCGGACATTTTATTTTTATAGGGAAAAAGACTGTACATATTAATTCATACCTAAAAACACATTCATATAGATTAGAATATTGATATAAGAAATGCTAACAGCAGTTACTTCTGAGTGGGAGGAAAAGCAGCAACGTATTTTTCTGCGCTTTGTTGTATTGCTTGCATTTTTAAATATGAACACGGATAATCCTGGCAATCAGAAAAACAACAACAATGAACGATAACAATATTTAATACAAAAGAAGGACTTTCCTACTGGTCCAGTATTAAGACTTTCAACTTTCAACGCAGGGAGTGTGAGTTCAGACCCTGTTTGGGGAGCTAAGATCCCACATGCCTTGGGGCCAAAAAATCAGAACATAAAGCAGGAGCAGTGTTGTAACAAAGTCAATAAAGACTTTAAAAATTGTCCATGTCAAAAACGTGAAAAAAAAATAAAAAAAAATCTGGGGTTTGGGGCTGAATATTTCACTGGATGCTTGCCTACAACATTTGCATCTTATCCAATAGGCATGAAGTTACAAAGAAAGGGGGACTACAGGCTGAATGCCAGTATTTTTAAAGGGTCAGAAGTATAAAAGATGCTAGAAATGCTTTCAAAATTATTAGGTTGGTGAAAAAGTAATTACAGTTTTGCAATGTTGAAATTTGCCATTTGATACTGGAATACATTCTTAAATGTGGATATGTCATAGCTCATTTTAATGCATATCTCTTGCTTTATGTTTTTTGCGAATGAATTGTTACTTGCTGTGTGTTTTCTACGTATTGTAGACCATAGAAATGAAGTCTGACAAAAAGCAAATTCGAGCAGTTTTCTAAACCAAAATGGGCCATAAAGCAGCAGAGATAACTCACAACATCAACAACACATTTGGCCCAGAAACTGCTAATGAATGTACAGTGCAGTGATGGTTCAAGAAGTTTTGCAAAGGAGACAAGAGCCTTGACGGCAAGGAGCCCAGTGGCCAGCCATCACAAGTTGACAGTGACCAACTGAGAGGGTCATCGAAGATTGTGCCCTCTTACAACTACACGAGAAATTGCCAAAGCACTCGATGCCAACCGTTCTATGTTGTTTGGCATCTGAACTAAACCAGAAAGGTAAAAAGGCTCGATAAGTGGGTGTCTTGTGGGCTGACCACAAATCAAAACAATTTTTGTTCTGAAGTGTTCTCTGATTCCACGTAAACCATTTCTCAATTGGACTGTGACATGCAACAAAAAGCGATTTTATACAACTGGCAATGACCAACTCAGTAGTCTGACTGAGAAGAAGCTCCAAAGCACTTCCCAAAGCCAAATTTGCCCCCCAAAGGGGTTTTGGTCACTGTTTCATGATCTGCTGCCACTCTGATCCACTACAGCTTTCTGAATCCCAACAAAACCATGACATCTGAGAAGTATGCTCAGCAAATCGATGAGATGCACCGCCAAGCACAAGGTCTTCAGCCAGCATTGGTCAACAGAAAGGGCCCAATTCTTCTCCACAACAATACCCAAACACACATCACATAACCAACACTGCCAAAGTTGAACAAACTGGTCTATAAAGTTCTACCTCATCTACCACATTCACCTGACCTCTCCCCAGCTGAAGCATCTTGACAACTTTTTGCAGGGAAAATGCTTCCACAACCAGCGGGAGACAGAAAATGCTTTCCAAGAGTTTGTCGAATCCTGAAGCGTGGATTTTTACGCGACAGGAGTAAACAAACTTATTTCTCATGGGCAAACGTGTTGATTGTAATGGTTCCTATTTTGATTAATAAAGATGTGTTTGAGTCTAGTTATAATGATTTAAAATTCAGACTGAAACCACAATTACTTCAGCACCAGTCTAATAAAAAGCAAGTGGAAAGGTCCAAAGAAAGAGAATTCAAGGCCAGACACATCTCTGGGATTTTAGGGGGAAACAAGAGAGGCCGCTGAATTTCAGCACACTAGCTGAAAACACAGGGGGCAAGGCAGCTAGGAAAACCCCAAATCCACAGCACTGTTTTCTCGACCCCTACTGTGCATAAAGCATTTTGTAAAGCCTCTGAAAACCCACTATTACTCCAATCTGTCCTAAATAAATATATTCATTTAAATGGGGTAAAAGTTCAAACCTCACATTTCCTCAAAAGTGACCTGTACAAACTTCAGACTTAAACACACAATGTGAGAGGAGAGGAGAGGAGAGGAGTGGGTCTTTGACATATAGGAAAATTACTGTTTTGCAATAAAATCTCACATTTAAAGTACTTGAAAAGACAAATGAGCAATGAGGAAGAATCAGCATCAATACTAAAGAGAATTAAGCCTAAATGTCCAAATCAAATACCTGTTCACAAAGCCCTCTGGAATAGCTACATCAATTCACAGGTCGGATATATATACTACTGGATTCCACGGTGATGCTATCATGGTAACAGCTATAATAATGGCCTATAATCAGTAATCATGTAGTGGCTAAAGAGATGAGAGTGGAATGCAAACACAAGTATTTTAGAGTTATAATAAAAGAAAAGCACATTGCACTTCCAGATCAAGGGGAATGCTGAATCAAACTTCATTTTTAAAGCACATTTGAGGCACAGTGTTGCACTGTTCAAGGGTATGTGACAGACCACATGGACCAGTCAGTTCGCTCTTCACATAGGCTCTTATCACCAGATGCAGATAGAAGTATTGCTCCAAGTAGGCCAGTCTGTCTATAATACCAGATATTTATGAGTTTGCAAGAAGCCAAGGCCGTCTAAAAGATTTTCCAAAAGACCCCGGGTATGCAATCAGAAACTAAAGGTGGTGTGTGTGTATATATATATATATAGCAAGGGACTCAGACCACAGCTGAATTTCTTTCATCTTTGGTAATTTTCCCATCAGATGGTGACTACCACAGATATTTCACTGTGAAATTCACATTTCTATTAATGAGACTGAAACAAAAGTATGGGTTGGTTGCATTCTCCATCATGGTCTTTTTTTATCATAGATATGGCCATACACCAGAAAACAGAAAAAAAAAAAAAAAAAAAAAAAAAAAACAGGCAAGAACAGCTAGAGTCCAGAAGGATGATAATGAACTAAACTAACACATACGATAATTTAGGGAAGACATGCTGGTCTTTTATCTTATTTGATCAGAACAGCTTAAACAAAGCTGGACTCCAAGCTGGTATTCAACTGTGGCTCTTTATTGAGGCAAATACACTACAAACCTACCCTAAATGCTACAATATTTAACTATAGGAATTACAGAAGCTTGAAAGGCAAGGCAGTGATACAGAGCCACAAAATCTGTCATATTAGCTGATGATGGTGTTCACTAGGTAATAGTCTACATTTAACACTACTGATTTTTTTTTTTAAAGATAACTAAACTCCAGGAAGTATAGGGGTTCAATAACATCTTTTCCCTCCTTTTTTGCCCTGAAGAGTAAAAAGTCAAGGCCATACAGCTTTAAGGAAGAAATTCTAATAGTTTTGCCTGTGTCAGTCCTATCCAGAGGGTGCCAAGCCTGATGGATGTGCCATGCCTTTCTTCCACTGGAAACCTAGGGTTCTTAGCAGAGATGAGCTTGCAAAACGCAAATGGGTAAGACGGTATGAAAGAACAACCAGAGGATGTCCTGGTGAGTGATGAGGATGGGGAAGGATTCTGAAACCATATCCTGGTGAAAAATTGAAAAAAAAAAAAAAAGGGCAGGGGGGATTATCTGGCTAAATAGAGAAAGGACTAAGGATGATATCAAGGAAAGGGGGAGGAAATATCAAGTGTACCAACGGCCAGTCTGACAATACTATGAAGAGCTCCTAAAAAGCCTGAGTTTCTTACTTTGTTCAACTATTGTATCCAAGAGGTGAATGCTGGTAACCTGAATACTAAAAATAGCACTCAAGTTCCAATTTCACTTTCTACTTCTGCCCCAACATCTCAAACTCTGAAGTTTAGAACAAAGTCTTAAATTCTATAAACTTCTCTTCAGTTGACTATCCACCTTAAACCCATTATCAAAAGATATGAATCTGGTGTTCTAGAAAGCATTCATCACTCTAGGTAACACTAGAAGATCTGAAAGTCAATAAAAATTCCAAATGGAAGGGTCTTAACTTGAAATGAGCCTTCAGGAGGGATGGCCGTATGAATATCTAGACAGCAGTATCAAGGACCAGCTGTCGACTGGCTCACACACAGATTTCACAGACTTCCCTTCCAGCAGATCTAGCCAAGATGGCTGAGTGCAGATAACATATATCATTGTTATTTATTCAAGACACTTTTTATATGTTCATTTTACCATTATTTCAGGACAGTGTTCAACTCTTTGATTATATGACGAAGCGGAATTTTAACTTTGAAAGGAATGGAATAAACTCCCATCTATGTTCCCAGGTCCTTAGAAAATAGCTTGTCACTACATTGTTCTAAAGCTCTGAATGTCTTGGGGACAGACTCTTGGAAGTGTGAACTTGCTCCTGTCAGAGGTTCTTTGGGCTGTCACTTGACAATGACATGAAGCAACCTTTTGAAGAAACAGCCATGTTGGCACGTGGACAGCATGCCTCTCCTGTGTTTGTTGTGCTAGAATTAGATTGTTTAAATAATGTATGGTTCACACAACAACATTGTTGGAGGAGCCTGTGACAAAATCCTTTGGAAATTATCTTTACAAATTTTTGATAAGATTCAAGTGTAATTGATTCCTATTTTGAACTCAAGGACACTGTAAAGGCTAATTTGTTTCAATGAAGAGGCCCTTCTGTAGGGATTCCTCATGATATCCACCAACAGCATAATTCAACAATATATCATCCAAGAAATGTCCCAAGTTTCTATCTTAAGAAAAAAAATAGCCTGGTAGCTCAGCCATGGACGTTAAAATATAAACAACAAATATCCTCAGAAGACTGTTTAACATACAAACAAAATTTACATCTAGGAAGGAAGGAAGGATAAAAGAAAAGGATTGTCTTAATAAGAATCATGTCTTCAATCGAAGAAGTTCATTAGATGTCTCCGGTGAAAAATACTTACTATGACAAACTGTCAGCACCTTAGCATGCTTCTTATTAGAGACATTTATACTGTTTTCTGCAACACAAGGCAAGAATCCTTCCCATAGCCACATCCTGGGAAGCAGCTTGACATATCACACTCACAGTTAAGTTGAAACAACCGTTTGAAATAAAAAGCCTCCAGAAATTCCAAGCAAAGACTATAGTCAATTTCTAACTCAAAGTACTAGAGAAGAGTCCACACATCACTGGCCACTGTGGCCCAGCTTATTTAGACAGAATTTAAGAGGAAAAGTGTTATATAAAAGATAAATACATGTTTTTTACATAAATATAAACATATATATCTGTATCCTTTCTCCAAATATATGTATATGTAATATATACAGTGTGTGAGTATATATAAAATATATATAAGTAAAAGCAAGAACCTAAAGGATTTTAATAACAGTCTTCAGTTGAGGCAGATAGTGAGACCGTAAACCCTGTCCCAAGTCACCAGAACATGAGATTAAGGGTGTTCTTAAGAGACAAATTTAATATTATACCGCCTATCTCCCTTTGATATAGAACCTCCTTCTCATAATAATAATATGATGACAAAACCATCTCAGACTTCAGCTTCACAAGTGCTTCCATAGATACTTTTTTCTCAGTCTATCTTCTCAAAAAACAAAGCACACACTATTACCCATTTCACACATGAGGGACCTGAAGGTGTAAACACACAGTGACTTGTGCCCTGAGTGACATCTCCAGGGCAGGAAAAGCTAAGATTCTCCTCACCACCAAACCATGGCCCCTTTACTACCACCATGCTGTCTAGTCCCCACGGTACAGGGAAAGTCCCAACAGCAGGAGAGACAGGGCAAGGTACTCTTTCTCAGTTTGATGGGACTTTAGAAACAGAAGTTGAACTGAAGGAACCCCCATCACTAAATTCAGCCACACCCACACCCTCATCTTTTGGTCCCTTTTCTCAATTTCAGCTTAGATTCCCCTATCTTTCCTTTCTTTTTCTAGAGACACATTTGGAGATGAAACCATTCAGAGCTGCCCATTCACAGACAATTTGTGGCAACATAATTGACAATGAGGCTGCTGCAAAAAAAAAAAAAAAAAAAAAAGGAAAGAAAATGCTGCTTTAATAACCTTGGCCTAAAATACATTCTGTTGTATGCCTCAAAGGGTTTCAATAAAAAGTCAACCTGTAGAGACATATTTTCTTGGCTTAAACAACAATCCAAAGCATATAAATGTAGTCCAACTATAATGACATATTTATAGGCCAATAAAGCTTACACTGCAGCTTTCATACTTCACTTAAAGGAACTCTGTAAGAAGCAGTGTTATATAAAATAATTTGATTTTTTTTTTCAAACTTTAGCCCAAGGAATAAAAAAAAATGCAAGTATGCTATGTTTAACTGATAGTGTTTATATTCCTTAGTTGCTTAAAGTTTCATAAAATGAAATAATTCTTCATTTGACTAGTTCCAACTGCCGTACCAAATATGGGTATCAGGTCCACTTTATTACAAACGCTAAGTACTGTAATTCTAAAGACAAAAATAAATAACTAGAGGCTTGTATAGTGAACGATTTAATCAACCTGATTCTTCTGGAAAAACAGGTTCCTGTGTTCATTATGCTTATGAATAATACATTCCTTAACCCTTCTATTTTAACATAGTTATTTTTTTTCCCTCCTTTTTCTATCACTTCAGTATGAAACTGTCTGAAAGAAGGTAAAATATTTCACTGAGTAAAGTCACAATTTGAATTGGCTGCATATTGAACTTTCTTTCTTTGAAAAGGACAAAGAAGGGGGAAAGGGACGAATGTACTCGCACATCTCAGAAGTGTTTTTTTAAGATTATTACTTTCCACACTATCTAGATCTGCAGTTTAGTCATCATTTATGATCTTAAATAGATTTTTTTTTAAAAAAGCAAACGTGACATCCACAAATATTGTCCTTGAAGGGCAAGGGGATTAAAAAAATTAAAGAGTTGTGATTTGATGATTTGAGTCAGAGCAGTTATTGGAAGCTGCCATTTGGGGCAGAGTTTCTCTTTGTGGAGTATTAATTTGTTGGCAGAAACACATTTGTGAGAACATTTTTTTTTTTTTT
>SJYX01009487.1:27263-79651 GCA_006410675.1 Oreotragus oreotragus
TTTTTTTTTTTTTTAACTATTCAGAGAGGCAGGAAGTGACAAACTGGGATTAAAGGGGACTTACTCTAAACAATGAACAAGAAGTGTTCTACAATTAGCTTTTATATGGTAGAATCCCTTCTTTAAGAGTCAACCAAATTATTTTGTTATTATTGATATTTTAACATGGCAAAATAATTCAGTCAGAAAAATAACATATTGGAGTTTTACTTTATCCACGGAAAGGTGAGATCAGTCTATTCTTTCCTTAGTTCTGCTAGAAAAAAAAGAGGGAGGGAGTCTTAAGTAATCTCCGAGCTCATCTTCTTTCTCTGGTAAGAACAGTGAGGAGCTGGAAGGGCTCTACAGAAGGAAAAACCTAATAAGTGTGTGAACTTCCATCAACAGTGTGGTATTGGAAGTGGTTTCAGCGTGGCCAAGAGAAAGGGAGATAAGAAAACCACTGTGTAGAAAGAAAAGTTCAGACAACAAATATTTTGATGTTGCAGACAGAGAAAGAGGTTGAAGAGAAAGTTGTTGGGACAAGAATGCACACAGCAAAGGACACCCCCAATCTCCCCAATATAAATCCTCACAATATAAACTTGCAACTCTTAGATCAAGCAGATAATGAAAACTCATTACATTAAGGAAAGTTTTTGTTTCTCTTTCCACATTATTACAACACAGTGTGCATTCCAATTACAAAAGCTATTTGTCTCAAATTCCCCACAGTTCATACCAACTAAGTAGAATTTCAAGGCCCCAAATTCTATCCTTAAAGAGGTATTTTACATTAAAAAAAAGAGAGACAGAAAAATACACAGTGTTCCTTATTCTTCAGAGAGCTTTCCCAGTCAAATCTCCTGTTGCTTATTTTCCCTTCCTCTGCACTAATCATAGAGCTGTTTCCCAAATGAGACCACCCCACCCCACACCACCACCAAAAAAAAAAAAAAAAAATCAGTCATCTAGAGATCCTTTTATCAGGTCACATTCCTTGGCCTTGCCTCAATCTTACTGAATGAAGAATCTGGGAAAACTGGCCTCAGCAATCAGTATTATTTAAAAAATTTCTCTAAGTGAGTCTACCGAACAACAAGATTTAAAAACCACTAAGTACTTTGAATATGCATTATAAACTAATTTCTTCTGGAATCAATTATTAAAAAGTTACATTATGGACATTTTTAGAGTTCAGGAAGATCAAAACCTCTAAATGTCTTGATGAAATTAAGAAGTTGAGTTTCTTTTCATTCATTAATAAACTATCAATTTTAAATACAAAACAGCTCTGCTATAAATACTCTTGTTTATATGCGTGACATCAAGCTTAACCATCTACACATCCTTTTGTCCCCCATGGATTTCCTGTTTAGTTTTTTATTAGTAACAGTATATTTCATAACTTAAAAAAAAAAAAAAAGGAAAGTTTTAATGTTAAGAAAAACATAAGACAATAGCAATACAGCTTAGATCATATATTAGCAAGTAACACAACAGCTGTATTATTCAGCATTACCACATGTCAGAAGGCTAGTCACATGTGTTCACAAAATTGGCCTTGTAACAGCCTATATAAGAAAATCAGTAAAAAAAAAAAAAAAAAAAAGAAAGAAAGAAAGAAAAGAAAGAAATTCTTTGGTTTTAAAATAACCACTAGATTAATAATTTTCTCTAAATGTGCACATGACAACCAGGCCACCATGACCAAAATATTATTGTCTGACATCTAACAAAACATGCCAAGAAACTGTTGATTATTAAACTCAACTGCAAGAAAATATTAATGCTATTCCCAAAATATAGCATAGCTCATCACAAACCAGAATCACACAAAAGACAAGTCAGTTACAGATGTTATTCAGTCTTATTATGCCAATTAAAATAGTCTGTTTGTTGTAGTAGTTTAAATCTAGGTTAAAAGAAAAAACAGGAAGTTGTCACATTAACGCATAAAATAGGGCTACGAAAATCAGCATTGTGCTACAATGAAAGAAAAAGATGCCTTAATATGTTAAAAGTGAAGTTCCTCTTTGCCTAAAGGGGAAATAACTGGTCTAAATCAGAGGTCAACAACATTGGTCTTGAGCAAGTAAGTCAGTGAATGCTACCGGGAAGACACAAAAGAGAAAAAAAAAAAAAAAAAACCCACAGGAAAGGACACAAAAAATTCATTGGAGAAGACAGTGTTAAGAAAAAGAAACAGAATTAATTATAGAGCCCCTTCCATACACCAATATATTATCACTGGGTGTTACATCTCCCAATGACCCTGAAAAGTTTCCACATTTTCCAGGCTTGGAGGTTAATTTGCCTAAGTCCACACAGCTAAGTAAGCAACAGAGTCAGGATTCAAATACTAAACAGAATAATGACTCTAAATCCCAATTTCCAATTTCTCCTTTAAAGCTGTAGTGGAATAGGGGAAGGAAGTAAAGGAAAAACCATATAGTTGATGGTCACCATTGAATACTAAAAACTCTTGGGGGACCTAGGCCAGGAGTTGTCAACCAGCGGCTCCCCTGCTCTGAGGTTGCTCCCTTATCCCTCGTTTTGCTTTCCTGACACAGTCCTAATAAATGTCATATTATCTACTCAGAACAAATATTTTAACTCTCCACTCATTCAATTTTAGGTGCCCCAATTAAGACTTAATGCTTTGATAGCAACTGAAAGTCGCTCAGTCGTGTCCGACTTGTCAGGACCCCATGGAATGTAGAGTCCATGGAATTCTCCTGGCCAGAATACTGGAGTAGGTAGCCTTTCCTTTCTCCAGGGGATCTTCCCAACCCAGGGGTTGAACCCAGGTCTCCCGCATTGCAGGTGCATTCTTTACCAGCTGAGCCACAAGGGAAACCCAAGAATATTGGAGTGGATAGCCTATCCCTTCTTCAGCAGATCTTCCTGACCCAGGAATCCAACCACAGTCTCCTGCATTGCAGGCAGATTCTTTACCAACGACCTACGAGGGAAGCTACTGCTGCTGCTGCTGCTAAGTCGCTTCAGTCGTGTCCGACTCTGTGCGACCCCATGGACTGCTGCCCACCAGGCTCCTCCGTCCATGGGATTTTCCAGGCAAGAGTACTGGAGTAGGAAGTTTTCAACTATTATCTCCTCAAGTATTTTCTCATGGTCTTTCTTTTTGTCTTGTTCTTCTGGGACTCCTATGATTCGAATGTTGGGGCATTTAACATTGTCCCGGAGGTCTCTGAGATTGTCCTCATTTCTTTTAATTTTTCTGTTTCCCTCTCTGTTTCATTTATTTCTACCATTTTATCTTCTACCTCACTTATCCTATTTTCTGCCTCCATTATTCTATGGTTGCTTCCTTCCAGAGTCTTTTTGACCTCATTTATTGCATTATTCATTATATATTGACTCTTTTTTTTATTTCTTCTATGTCCTTGTTAAACATCTCTTGCATCTTCTAAATCCTTGTCTTCAGGCTATTTATCTGTAACTCCATTTTATTTTCAAGATTTTTGATCATTTTCACTATCATTATTAGGTACATTCACTATCATTTATCAGATACATTCCCTATCTCTTCCTCTTTTGTTTGGTTTGGTGGGCATTTGTCCTATTCCTTTACTTGCTGGGTATTTCTATGCCTCTTCCTCTTGTTTATATTGCTGTGTTTGGGGTGGCCTTTCTGTATTCTGGCAGTTTGTGGAGTTCTCTTTATTGTGGAGTTTCTCTGCTGTGGGTGGGGTTGGACGGTGGCTTGTCAAGGTTTCCTGTTTAGGGAAGTTTGTTCAGTGTTCTGGTGGGTGGAGCTGTATTTCTTCTCTCTGGAGTGCAATGAAGTGTCCAGTAATGAGTTATACAATGTCATTATGTTTTGTGTAACTTTGGGCAGCCTGTATATTGAAGCTCAGGGCTATGTTCCTGAGTTGCTGGAAAATTTGCATGATATGTTTTGCTCTATAACTTGTTGGCCCTTGGGTGGTGCTTGGTTTCAGTGTAGGTATGGATGTGTTTGATGAGCTTCAATTGATTAATGTTCCCTGGAGTCAGGAGTTCTCTGGTGTTCTCAGGTTTTGGAATTAAGCCTCCTGCCTCTGGTTTTTAGTATTAATCATACAGTAGCCTCCAGACTTCTCCAACTCTACAGCACAAATGATAAAACATCTAGGTTAAAGATGAAAAGTTTTTCCACAATGAGGGACACCAGAGAGGTTCACAGAGTTACATGGAGAAGAGACGAGGGAGGAGGGAGAAAGAGAATACCAGGAGGAGAAGGGGGGAATCAAAAGAGAAGAGAGCAAGCTAGCCAGTAATCAATTCCCTATGTGCTCTCCACAATATGGACTACTCAAATATGTTTATGGAGTTATACAGAGGGAGGAGGGAGACAAAGGTGGCCCAGAGGATAAAGCGGGGAATCAAAAGGAGAGAGACAGATCCAACCAGTAATCAGTTCCCTAAGTGTTCTTCACAGTCCAGAACACACAAAGAGATTCACAGAGTTGGGTAGAGAAGAGAAAGGGGAGGCAGGAAATAGAGGAGACCTGGTAGAGAAAAAAGAGATTCCAAAAAGGGAGAGAGCAGTCAAGCCAGTAATCTCTCTCCCAAGTAAAAATGGGTACTGAAGATTGGATTCTCAAAGGTATAAAATTGATAACAAATATCAAAAGGCAAAGGTTAAAAATCTAGAGTAGATGTTGAATTCTCAAAAATACAGTCTTAAAGAAAAAAACAAAGTCATAAAAATTATCAAATATATATATATATATGAAGTTTGCTTTAAAAATAGGGCCTTTTTTGCAAAGTAATAGTAAGTTATAAAAATGAAAATTAAAGGAGTAATAGGGGATTTAAAAAGAATTAAAAAATAAAGAATGATAGTAAAAATATATCTAGGACTGTCTCTGGTGTTGTAGACAGAGTGGGGTCAGTTCACTTTCAGATAATTCCTTGACCAGCTTATACATCTCACGATATATAGACCCCTTCCTATGTAGTCAGTGCTAACCACAAGGTTTTAATCTATTGGTCCTGTCACTTCCTAGGCAGTTCCCTCTGTTTGCTTTATGTTCTGATTGCTGGTCTCTTCAGTGTCTAATTTCCACCCTGACACAAGGAGGCAGTAGTGGACACTTTTTTAAGCTCACTTGTTCAGTTGCAGCCATGAAATTAAGAGATACTTATTCCTTGGAAGGAAAGTTATGAACAACGTAAATAGCATATTAAAAAGCAGATATATTACTTTGCCAACAAAGATCCATCTAGTCAAGGCTATGGTTTTCCCAGTGGTCATGTATGGATGTGAGAGTTGGACTGTGAAGAAAGCTGAGTGCTGAAGAATTGATACCTTTGAACTGTGGTGTTGGAGAAGACTCTTGAGAGTCCCTTGGACTGCAAGGAGATCCAGCCAGTCCATCCTAAAGGATATCAGTCCTGGGTGTTCATTGGAAGGACTGATGCTGAAGCTGAAACTCCAATACTTTGGCCACCTCATGCGAAGAGTTGAATCACTGGAAAAGACCCTGATGCTAGGCGGGATTAGGGGAAGGAGGAGAAGGGGATGACAGAGGATGAGATGACTGGATGGCATCACCAACTCGATGGACATGAGTCTGGGCAAACTCCAGGAGTTGGTGATGAACAGGGAGGCCTGGCATGCTCTGATTCATGGAGTCACAAAAAGTCATACACGCCTGAGTGACTGAACTGAACTGAAGTGTTCACTTGTGCTGTGGGGAGGGAGGAACACTGCAAGCAATTAACACTGGGTGTGCTCACAGTTTCTTGGCCACACTGGGTTTGCCCCCACTCACAGTGTGTGTGCTCTCCCTGTCTACACGGCTTAGGCTCTAGGTTGCTCAGCCGTGGAACTGTCTGAGGCCAGCCCTGGGTTGTATGCACTTCCTGGGTCTAAGACGCTCAGGTTCAGGTACTTGGGTACTCTACAAAGGTGCAGACCCAGTTGGGCCTGCGTTTTGTGCCCTTTCCAGGTCCTAGCAGTTCAGGTAAGCAGGTGAAAGTGGTTACTGTATATGCCCACGTTAGATTTAGAAGCACAAACGATAATTACCAAGGTCAGCCTTTTCCTTGAGAACATCTTTGAAGTTGAGTCCACTGTTCAAGGTTGACTGCCGGTACTTCAGCAGAGCTTCCTTCTGTCCATTCCTTCCCAGGGACTCCGTTTTCACTGACCCAGCTTGGAGACCACATCTCCACTTGGAGAAATCAGAATGTACCCACTTGACCAAGTCTTCAAGCTTCACAATCACCTTTTCGGAAACAGCAATGACTTCATCCTACAGGAGGTAGTTGGGAGAGAACGAAAGTATTGGTGGTTCTGAAGTAAGTAATACATTTTTCAATAAAGCCTATCTGAAATACCATTTGAGTGGTTTAATCTAATGCAAGCAGACAATGTGTTTTTTTTTTTTTTGGTGACAGAGGACCTTCAATAACTCACTTCATTTCAAAGGTTTTTCACTGCTTGTGGTCTAGCTGAGGAGTAATTTATAGGATTTTTTTGTTATGTGCTTAGAAAATGTCCAAAAATTGGGCAGTAATTCTAACAGCTATTTTTAATGCTAGTTGCCAAAGCTCAGTCTCCCTTTTTGACCACTTGGGTGAAAGCTAATTTTTAGGTGCCATTAATTACAAAAGTAAAAAAGCAAGAAATAGATGACTAATGGTTAGCCTGTCTTTATATAAATGGTCTAAGTAAATCTGGGATTCTTGGAACTCTGACTCACCCCCAAATTCCTATGTTTATGGTACATTTTCCCTTGGCTTATACACAAATATTGAATTTAACTTTTGTCCTAAAATTAAATAAAACTGTGATGTAATCCCAAAAGAAATACTTCATAAATGTTATGTGCTTCCCACTGAAAGAAACTTACACATTCTCATGTTTCTTAAAAACTTTGTAAGTTGAGAAATGAACTGATTTTTTCTCTTAATACATATGGGGGAAGAAGCAAGAGGGTGGGTGAGGAGAAAGCCTTTGAATCTAAGAAAAGTAGTTGAAACGTAAGTTTCTCCTATGGATCATAAATTTGAATTTGAAGCATCTTTAATTGTTTCCAGGAAACAACCAACTTTTCTGACTCAGAATTAATCCAACAAGATATTTAATAGATATCCATCCATGGAGCAAAGGAGGGCCTCTCTTTCCCAAAGATTCTTTGAAAAGGCTTAAGAAGATCATCTCACTGGGTTTAAAGTTAGATTATTTGAAGCATTTGACATTTCAACTTGAACTGACTTCTTTCATTTCTTTTACTTCACGTTTCTGAAGAAAGCTGAGCTGTGAAAACCCCTAAGCTTACAAAATCTTAGAAATATTTTTGACAAACAACAACAGGAAGATGTCTCTGAGCTATTAAACAAAGGGAATTCACAAGTGATTTTGGCTAATTTTTCTATAAAACATGACTCTTTCCTTCTTCCCTCCCACCTACACACACACACACACACACACACACACTGTACACACTACTCCAAAGCAAACAAAAGAGGGTTTATTAAGATAAGCTTCATACAGTAAAGAGCCCTGGATTTGAAAACATTTGGTCTTTTTAAAATGTTTTAAGGTAGGATCTAAAATTTCACTTTTCCTCATCCAGTTCCAAGCTGCCTCTGAGAAGAGTTTGTTAGGTAGCAGCAAAATAACAAATCTCAATCAAAAATGAAAAGTAAAACTTTTGTAATGGAATCCTTTCCCTTATCATGATCAAATATGAACTTCCACTAAATGGGAGACAAAGCGGGAACTGTTTGTATCTTCTGCTCAAGAAAAAAAAAGTCAATACTTTATAAACAATGGGGCATATTACGAAGTACCATTTCAGTGGATGATTTCACTCAGACTCACTACACCATCTTCTTGAAATAAAAGATCTGTAGTTGTCACGCATTTTATAGCTATTACATGGTGATTATTAAATGCCAGAATAAAAATTCAGGCTGGGTATTGTTTCAAAGCATATGGGAACAGCTTCTGGAAAGGGCAAACCAGGAAATCAAGTTTAGAATATACTGGAAAATAATTAAGTATCATAGTATATAAGTCTTAACATTAGCAAAAATGGAATTTGGCAACAATTTTACCAAATATGGTTCCCTAGAAGAGACAAGTCTGGAGATGAGTGTTATTTTCAAATAGCTCTAACTATGATCAAATGATTATCATTTCAATTACCAGTTGCTTCAGATCTTTTCCAAGAAATGGCATGACTAGCTCTGGCTGGCTTCCAACACCCGCCAAACAAATCGTTTATTAACCAAGAGAAAATACAATCCTTATGATGTCATTGATGAATAAACCCTTCTTTCAAGATCCAGTCTATGGATTTAGTCCTCCTTCCTCTTTCTATCTGAAACAGACTTTGTGAGTACTATGAATATATACAATACATAAAAATAAATGCAGGAATTCAAATAAACACATATTAGCCGTAAACCCAAGTTTGGATTAATTGTGAAACCACCAGTATGTCTCACTGTGGATTCAGAGAAACTAGCCCTACAACATTGTCAAATGCCAGGATTTAGAAGGAAATCTGATAAGCGGAGGAGGGGGAAGAAACTAAACAACCCAAAAGAGCAAAATAGCCAACATATATATAGAAAGTGTCTCAGGAAACATTACTTTGTATACACAATGGCATAAATCACATGTTCATATTTACTATTCTGAGCCAGTGCTGACTAAAGTTCCTAATACCACTCTTGGGCAAGTCTCTATATCTAAGAAAAGAATTTCAATAAGCTCATCTAATAATTACATTAGCTCTCTGCAAACCAAAAATTAGCATTAGATAAGTATTGCTGACTTAGTCTCAAACAACTCAACAGGAACATAAAGAAATACACTATTATTCTATTAACGTGCCTTAGCTCTTTTAACCCAGAGCCGAATCAATATTTATATAGACTGAGTTGGGACACTTTCTAAGTACATATCCCCTTTCATCATTGTTTTAAGCTGCCTATTTCTGTCATTCGGATTTTGTTTCTCCAACTGTGTAGTAACAGCATACTCAATCACAGATTCCTCTAAGTCAAAGGAGATCATCTGGTCATATATCAGCCAGCTCATGTGTGTGGCTGGCCTCTCCAAGTGTTGTACAAATTGAGAAATTTTACATAAAGTCTCCAGACTTCTAACTCCTCTTATAAAATAAAGTGACATCTGAAAAAAAAAAAAAAAAAAACAGAAAACCCCTCTCAAAACAGGAAAGTTGAACTGAGTAGGGTTGCTTTCTTTAGATGGAAGGCAAGCCCTTTAGTTTGCCACTGACCCCACCACTCCCTGTCACCTTACATTCAGCCACCGTTCCCTACCTGCCTGGCCCCTTGGACAGGCACCCATTGTCTAAACTTCCATGCCCTAATTTATCCCACCTCCTTCACGTCAATGATGAGAACAGTAAGACTCAGTGACATGTCCTACTGCCAACTTCAGGTGGAAGTTAGACAAGAATCTAAGTTTCCTATCTGCCAACACAGCATTCATCCTGGACTCTGGAGCCAGACTGCCTGGGTTCAAATCCCTGTCCTGTAATTTCCTCCCTGTGGAACACTGGGCATCTTTAACTTTCCTGTGCTTCCATTTTTTAAACACACATTTTTTTTTTTTAAGTTTAGTAATACTGCCTATCTCTGATGGTAATGGTAAGGATTAAATTTGTCAACATAAATGAAGTGGTATGTCACATCATTATCCTTATTTCTCTAAATTAGTGTTTTCCAAATAGTACCATACAGAGATGAGTTTAGATGGTTCATGGATTAATCTTTTAAAATTCAATATAACTTACTCACTGCAATATTTATTCTTGTAGTAACTTTCCACTTATGGGGAAGTGGTACTGGCTTCCCATTTATGAGAGACATAGAAAGTTTCCTTTTTAAAAATTTTGTTTTAAAAAATGGGTTTGAACAAAAGCATTAAATAAACATAGGAGATATGGGTATGGCAAAAAGTCTTGATGCTATGAAAATAAAATTTGGAATGGTACATTATATATCAGCAGTTCTCAAAGTATGGTCCAGGAGCCCTGGGGAATCCCCAAGACTATTTCAGGTGGTCCATAGAGTCAAAACAATGATCAAAATAATACTAAGAAATTATTTGCTTTTTTCACTCTTATTCTCTTTCAAGTGTCTAGTGGGGTTTTCCAGTGACTATATGACAGATGGTATGGCAAAAGAGTGAATACAAAAGGAGATATGAGAATACAGCTGTCTCTGTTAAGCTCAATGGTAAAGAAATTTACAAAAATGTAAAACAATGCCACTGTTTATATTAATTTTTTTATTTTTGAAAATATGGTTAATTTTCATAAAAATGTGTTACATTTACATAATGGGTTTATATTGCCATTTTCATTTTTATTTTTAAAATTAACTTACAGTAAAACTTCCTTTTTTGGTGTACAGTTCTTTGTACACATGGCAACTACTGATCTTGCCTGGTATGGTTTTCTCTTCTGCAAAATGTCATATAAATTAAATCATACAGTGTGAAATCTTTTAAGACTGCTTATATTTCATTCAGCATAATGCCTTTGAGAGCCACCAGGCTGCTGCCTGTATCAACAGCTTGTTCCTTTTTTTCTGCTGAATAGTACCCCATGGCATGGATGTGTTCCACTGAGGAACACTGGGTTGTTTCCAACTTTGGTGATTACAAATAGAGTTGCTATAAATATTCATGTACAAGTTTTCGTGTGAACATGCATTTTCAGTTCTCTTGAATAAATACCTAGGAGAGGGACTGTTGAGTCATACAGTAAGTATATATTTCATTTTGCAGAAGCTGCCCAACTGTTTTCCAGAGTGGCTGTACCATTTTGCATTCCCACAAACAATGTATGAGAGTTCCAGTTGTCCCGTCCTTACCAGCACTTGATACTGTTAATTAACTTATCATCGCCATTTTAATATGTATGTAGAGGTTTCTCATCATGTTTTTAATTTTCATTTCCCTAATGGCTGATGATGTTGAACATCTTTTCAGGTGCTAATTTGCCATCCGTGTATCCTTTCTGGTGAAGTGTGTATTTAAGTCTTTTGCCCATTTTTAAACATTAGGTTGTTTATTTTCATATTGTTGAGTTTTGAGAGTTCTTGTACCCTCGTGATACGTCTTTTATGAGACATAGGGTTTGAAAATTTTTTTTTCTATTCTGTAGCTTGTCTTTTCATTCTTTATCAGTGTGTTTAACAAAAGTTTTATACTTTGATCAAGTCCAAATGATCATTTTTTAATTCTATGGATTGTAGTTTTACTTTTATACCTATGAATTCTTCGCCTGAGTTCTGGTCATGAAGAATTTCTCCTCTGTCTTCTTCCCGAAGTTTTATAGTTTTACATTTACAAATATAATCCATTTTGATTTTTTTTTTTTTTTGGTAAAGTGTGAGTCAGCTTGACAATCAGTTTTGCATATAAATGTCACATTACTTTTATTTTTAAACAAATTGAGCATTTAAAATTATTTTAAGTTTTAATTTCTAGTACCAGTAGATATGGACTTCCCTGGTGGCTCAGAGGTTAAAGCGTCTGCCTCCAATGCGGGAGACCTGGGTTCGATCCCTGGGTCGGGAAGATCCCCTGGAGAAGGAAATGGCAAACCACTCCAGTATTCTTGCTTGGAGAATCCCATGGACTGAGGAGCTTGGTGGGCTGCAGTCCACGGGGTCACAAAGAGTCGGACACAACTGAGTGACTTTACTTACTTTACTTACTTACCAGTAGATATAATCCACATAAACCAAAGCACCTCTGTGGTCCTAAATAATCTGAGCATAAAGGGTCTTGAGTTTAAAAACTTTCAAAACCACTATATCATTAAGCAAGGCTATTCTTAGCTTTTATACACAATGGAATATTACTCAACTATTTAAAAGAATGCATTTTAGTCAGTTCTAATGAGGTGGATGAAACTGGAGCCTATTATACAGAGTGAAGTAAGTTACAAAGAAAAACCAATATGGTAAATTGTTTTTTTTTTTTTTTACCATAATTTACCAATATGGTAAATTAACAAATATATATGGAATTTAGAAAGATGGTAACGATGACCCTGTACGCAAGACAGCAAAAAAGACACAGATGTAAAGAACAGACTTTTGGACTCTGTGGGAGAAGGTGAGGGTGGGATCATTTGAGAGAATAGCACTGAAACATATATACTACCATATGTGAAACAGATGACCAGTCCAAGTTTGATGCATGAAACAGGGCAATCAAAGCTGGTGCACTGGGACAACCCGGAGGGATGGGAGGGAGGTGGGAGGGGGCTTCGGAATGGGGGGAAACATGTACCTCCATGGCGGATTCATGTCAGTGTATGACAAAAACCACAATATTGTAATTACCCTCCAATTAAAATTAATTAATTTTAAAAGTAACAAATAATAACAACTGTAGCTTTGTCTTGGAACTCTCCCTCTTGTTAGTAACTAGGAAGTATCTGAGATTTTATTCTACTTCAAACTTATANTCAGTAATTAATTTTAAAAGTAACAAATAATAACAACTGTAGCTTTGTCTTGGAACTCTCCCTCTTGTTAGTAACTAGGAAGTATCTGAGATTTTATTCTACTTCAAACTTATAAATTAATCTGTCAATTTCATGGATGCTTATAGAAGACACAGACTGTAAGCAGAGACAAAGGATGGTTTCCAGTTCACAGCAATAGCTGCAGTCAAAGTATCACCATCTGTGTTGGATGTTTGATACCCAGCTCCCAAAAGGAGATTCAAGGAGGCCTAGATGAGACATATACATAAGAGTGGGGTGCATTTCAGGAGAGGAACCCCAAGCATAGGGAACCCAAATCTTTTAATACTGAGCAATAAGTATGTCTGCCCTTTGTTTTGGAGGAAGACACAGCCTCCATCTCCCAAGGCTGTTCACGACCTAAACTTTCTTGAAAAGATAGTTGGAACAGAGGCAGTCAGTAGTTCTGCGCACTAGATATGCAGATACTCAGTGGACCCATGAAGAACACCTACCCAACAACTATTCAATTTCTCTCCTCCCTCATTCTACTTCCCTACAGGGAAAGTGTAGGAAAGCACACATCCTTAGGTTCCTTCTGGGTCCAGTCTTCTTTCTCTGCATATCACTCCCTGAAGAAATCATTCTCCATGGAGATTCCAATGTTAATCTCTAAGCCCATGACTACACTCTATAGATTGGTTCCAACCAGTTGGTTTACACCTTCATCCAGACTCCAGTCCTTTGTTCAGTCCTCAGTTTACATGTCTCAAGAGTCAACTCACGTTCAGCGAAACTGCACCACTTGGCTTATATGTAAGAAAAGAGCTTAGCTGACACAAGAATTTAATATTCCCCACAATGATTAACTTTCCGCCTGTGTCTAGTCTTCCTTTCTTCTTTAATAAGAGATTGCTAATTTGCTGGGCACAGAATAAAGACATCATTTCCCTGCTCCCCTTACAGACAGATGCAGCCACCTGACCAAGTTTTGACCGATCGGATGTGAGTATCAGTAACGTGTACAACTTCTGGATCAGGCCCTCAAAGGGGATGGATATGCCTTTGGATCATACAAATGGAAGCAAATCTCTGAGGAGAAAAAAAGATAGAAGCAGTCAGGTCTCAAAGATTTCATGGAGCAGAGTCACCACATTAAGCCTGAACCACTTACCCACAGGCTGTGACATGAGAGATTTTGAACTCCCAGGTTATTTAAACAACTTTAATTCTGGGCCTCTGTTAGCACAGCTAAGCCTATATATATATATATATTAATTAAATATATATATATTTTTTTTTCTTTTTTTACTAACATATCATTCCTCAGGAGAGAAGATGTGAACAGAACCTTCCCTATAGTACCATGTGGTACCCAATAACAGACCTTCGCTGAAGAAAGCCATATTCAGCTATGTTAATAGAGCCCAAAGGACAAGAAACACATTAGTGTATTATGTGGGGGTTGGCAGGGAGGAGGAGGGTTAAACGAGAATAAGAAAACATAGCTTATTCACCTTAGTCATCCTCAAACATCCTGTGTTTTTAAAATGTTCTTTGTAGAGCAGTTGAAATGTGATAAATGCCAGGAACACAAAACACATTAATAGGTGATGTTAGCTAAAAAAAATTGTGAAACCAAAATAACAGTCTACTTGGTTCCACAAGAGTGGGTAATTTGAAAAAAAAAAAAAAATTTAATATAGACCAGTTTAAAGTCTTTATTGAATGTTACAGAATTGCTTCTGTTTTATGTTTGGGGGGTTTTGGGCCTCCAGCATGTGGGATCTTAACTTCCTCACAAGGGATCAAACCGGCACCCCCCNAAAAAAAAAAAAAATTTAATATAGACCAGTTTAAAGTCTTTATTGAATGTTACAGAATTGCTTCTGTTTTATGTTTGGGGGGTTTTGGGCCTCCAGCATGTGGGATCTTAACTTCCTCACAAGGGATCAAACCGGCACCCCCCGCACTGGAAGCGAAGTCCCACTGAACTGCCAGAGAAGTCCCAAGAGGGGGAGTTTTTCATCAAGACAGAAACTAAAACTGAAGACAAGCTTTTAAAAGTTAGTGCTGCCCTAACCACTGGAGCGGGCATGTATGCCCATGGTGCACACCAGCAGACTCAACCAAGGAGAAAGCGCCCCCCACTGAGCCCGGGTACACTGGCCACTCACTCCTTTATATCCAAGCCTCCCTCAGACACCTGCCATTCAAGACCCTACCCTTCTGCCCCCTCACTCTCCCTGTAACACATCTGTGTGTCCTGCTAAGAGTTAAAGGTTTTAACGCAAAGACTTAAAGGTTTCACTCAGCAGGTACGTGGGCATCAATCAGAGATCCAAGAATATCCAGCAAAAGAGAATGGCAATGTGGGTCAACAATACAAAGTTTTCACTGATCAATAGTGCAACGAGAACAATGAAGACAAAGCAGTGTATATTTCAAGAAACTAAATATGCTAGATTTCAAGGATTATCCTTGTATCAGTCAGGATCCCAACAGGAAAAAGATGGAATATTTGAATAACGATAATCACAAAGGGACTAATAACAAAGATGTTGGTGGGTGTAAAAGAACCCTAAGACAGCGACAGTCCAGGAAAGTGGGCTCATAGCAGCTCACCTGTCACCACTCCTGGGTGAAACCGTCAAAGGTGGAGGGAATGGTTACAGGATCAGGGCAGACCTTCCGCCAGTGGCTTTGACTTTCTCAGCGGGACACCGCCAGTCTGTGGGAACCTCACAGGAAAAAACAGGATAAACACCTGCCTTCACTCTCCTCCATCCCTCTCTCTTCTATGGGGAACCTTGATAGAAGCAGGCCCAGGAACTCTGTTAATGGGGCCACACAGGTGGGCCCTCAGGGCAGAAAGAAGGGAGCAATGCTAATCGAGAGAGGCTCCCTACACACTCTTTTCTGTTTAAGACTTCATATCTCTTCCTTTCATCTGGTGGTGTTTTAGAGGGAGAAAAAAGGTATTATGAGGATGGCAATGGATAGTAGTAGCTGTTTTTTAATGTCCTTAACTTGAAAAAATAAAATGATACCAACACTAACTTGGTCCCTGAAGTGGGAATTACTGAGCTTATTACTTGTGACATGCTAAGTTGTTGTTAGGCGTCAGTATTTGATGCTGAATTGCATCATTCTCTCTCCTACAATAAACACCTTTTTAATGGCAAAGATGTTTGTTTAACTTTTACGTCTCTTGTGCTTTCTAAGGAGCCATGGACTGTGCTGGACCCAGAGCTTACAAGTGCTTCTATTGATGGCCCCCACCCCTGTCTAGATGCTTCATGCTAGAAGAAACTGAGAGAGCTGAGGACCCAGCTAAAAGCCTCTAAAACTAGACTCTTAAAACTAAGAGTCTCTCGGACCCAGGTTCAAATATAGCTCTACTGTGTTTAATGTTAATGTTGGGGTGTAACATTATCTTGCCCAGGTCTCATCTTAAAAAGGCAGGGCAGGGGGAGGTGAATAGGACGAAAGAACCCACCTCATAGTGTATCTAGCCTATGGTGTCATTCTAGTACAACTGTCAACACAGGCATCCTGGAAATCATGGCTATCATTACATATAACATCACTGTAACTGAAAAGGCAGGGGGCTGGTCTTCGCATGTCACCTGCAAGGAACTGTGCACTTCCTAACTTAATGCTTTGTCTGGGATGATATCCCTGTAGCTCCTGATGGGTGCCTCCAAGGCAAAGATGAGCCAGAAAGCAATCAAGAATGTTTGGGCTTCTTAGTTATATTCCTCAACCCTCAAGAATACGGCAGTGACAAACTCTGAGGTACTTTATTTTACCCACACTAATCTATGAATTCAACAGATACTATCTTACCTAATCCCCATAAGGACCTGCTGAAGTAGGTGTTCTCAGGCCCATTTTAGTGATGAGAAAAGTGAAGCAGAACCAGAAACCAGCTTGGTAACCCTCTGGTCTTCACAGCATGTCCAATCTTAGTTTCCTGACCAGGGAGCGAATGCATTCCCCCTGCAGTGGAAGCAGGGGGAATTAAATTAATTAATTAAATTAATTAATTAAATTATATTTAATTTATATATATATATATATAGGCTTAGCTGTGCTAACAGAGGCCCAGAATTAAAGTTAAAAAAACAATTCCTAACCACTGGACCACCAGGGAAGTCCCAGGAACCAGTATCTTAAGCCTTTACAGTACTAACACTCCAACCTACTCCTATCCTGGAATAAGTAAACCTTCCCCACCTCCCACCAATTTCCTAGGGTGGATGGGATTTAAAGTCATTTTGCAACAGAAAGTATTTTAATTTTTGTTTTTGTCCCCAAAGAAAGACTATATGCCTTCATTTAAAATGTGAAGAATTTTATGTTGTCTGAGTGATGAAGACATCCTCTCAAGTATGTAAGGTTTAATCTGATTCCCTTAACATGATGAAATGGATTTGCCATGGAGGCTCCCTAGTGTACTGGGTTCCAATTTCCCAAGCCAGTCCCTGCTCTTTCAACCACTGCCCCCTCTACCACCAGATGTCTGGGTGATTTTTGTGGCTCAGTGGATTTTGGAAATTCATCCTGGCACAATTAGAGAGAGTAAGCAAATACAAGACTGCTCTGAGGGGCGATTTGTCAAATGTAATGTGACCATCCTTCATGGCTTTGCCAAAGGCATTTGGGTATCATACAAGTAATTCAAAAACCCTAAATATTTTATGTTCCTAAATACATTTTTAATACACACTAATCTAAAACCTGTTAGGCAGCAGTCTGCTCCCCTACCAGAAGGCCATCTCGAAAGAAAACCTAAGAAACATCCTGTCATTAATTCCCAGTTCCACTTCTTTTCCTCTGGATTTACCATGCATTCATCTTTTTTCCTCCCTAAGATTAAAAAAACAATTACACAGAAACAAGAAAACACATCCCAGCATTCTCTCTAAGTAGGAAAGCATTTGATATGTAGAGAAGACGCCTTCAGTCAATGGTTGAACCAGCCTACTCTTCCTTGAGCCAGATTAATAGGGTGTTAACGTCACAGTCTATTTTTTCTTAACTATTTTCTGGCTGCCATAATAAAAACTAGCTTGGCACTCATATACTTAGTTTAGCTCTGGCCATTAAAACAGAAGCAAAAGAAGATGAAGGAGCACAATTCCAGTGTGAAAGCTCAACCGAGGTACCTATAAAGAACATTCTCTAAAAGCACAAACAATAACAAAACTCAGATTCAGCCACCACCTACCCCAGATGTTCTAACATGCTGAACGACTTCAGCTCATTACTTTCTCATCTCCTCATCTTTTTTTCACCTAGTTTTAGAGGCACATGGCACCCTGCCCAGGTACGAAGTTCAGTGGGGCCCATATTCCTTTGAGACCCTAAAAGGAAGAAGAAAATTCCTTGTCCCTGTTGGTATATGAAAATCACAATGGGAGCCGTCCAAATTAGTCAAAGTTATTGGTGATCTGGCAACAGCATCTTGATATACAGCTGCCATTAATGAGAAGAGCAGTCTTCACAGACAATCATCGAAAGCCTTACTCCTATTTAAGACACTTTAATGTAGAAACCAAGTAAATCTTCCTATTTTGTGTAGCTTTTATTTAAACATAAACATATGATTTAGACATGCTCCCTCCTGTTATAAACTTTTTTTTTTTGCTCTGTTCGCTTAGCACAGTTCACATTATTATCTTCACATGCACAATGGCAGTGGAATAATTTGAGACCCAGGGCTTTATTTAATAATGTAATTATCCTATATTGGATTACTTAAAAGGGGCTTTGTATTTTAAAGTTCTAGTTTTTCCCATACTGGCGATACGCTCTGACACAGTAAATGATTCAGGGTTTAGTCAAAAGCTCTAAACTCAGTTTGGAAAAATATTGAGTGTTTTTGAATAAGACAGGATTAGCATAAGAGCCAATTTGCAACCACAGTTGGTGACCTTTCTACTCCTGTTCAAAGACTGTGGTGTGGAGGCCAGCACAGCAGACAGACCACGAGCAATGACAACCGTCTTATTCCAACTTCCCCCACCTCAGGGACAGTATATAAACCAGAGAATAAAGCCCAAGTTTTCCTCAAGGTACACTTCCGGAAGGCAGGGCTGTAACTTGTCTTCCATACCTCCTGATAGTCTATATACTACCGGGAGGAGCTGAATGAGTGAATGAATGAATGCCATTGGGTGTTCTGACAAAACAGTTGCAGAAGGGAATCCAGAAGGACCCATCACAAGCTGAGCATGCACAAACTGAGCTTCGTCCAGTGCTACTGTCTGGAGGAATCTTGTTTGAGTTTTTCCCCAACTCAACTCAATCTGATCCAATTAAGCTGTCTTCTGCTGTGTGCCAGGTATTGGGCTGATAAGGATGAAGATGACATTGGTGCTGCCCAGGGCTCCTGTTTCTTGCCTAGGAAGTGAAGGGTCCTCTCGCTCTCTCTAGTCTCCTTTGCCAGAGAAACCATTCATTCTTTCACGTTCAATGTCCAGGGCATATCCATCCTTGAGCCTCCGCTCTCGGCACAGCAGGGGGCCAGGGAAGAGCAACAGTCTAGTGGGGGCAAGGGACAAGGGACACAGACAGTAAACCATACTCCTCAGCTAAAAGTGACTTACGGAATGAGAAACTGTCATAAGTGATCTCATTCATTCAACAAATATTTACTGAGTGCTAACTGTATGTCGGATTTCCCTGGTGGCTCAGTGGTAGAGAATCTGCCTGCCAATGCAGGAGATGCAGGTTCAGTCTTTGGGTCAGGAAGACCCCCTGGAGAAGGAAACGGTAAGCCACTCCAGTATTCTTGCCTGAGGAAGCCCACAGACAGGGGAGACTGATGGGCTACAGTCCATGGGGACTGTAGTGTTGGACGCGACTTAGCACCTGAACAGCTATATGTCAGGCTTTGGGATTATCATCAGGAATTACATAAAATCCCTACCTTCCTGGAGCCTACAGCTGTGGCGGAGGGGTACTGTTTGTGTCTGTGTTGGGGGAGAGGGATGTAGGGAGTCAGATAATAAGATATGAGGCAAAAGAACTAGAAGAGGCCATAATGGGAGACAAGGGGTAGGACTGGGTATGATGTCAAAGCAATGGTCAGGGAGGGTCTCTGCTGAGACCCTGAGGAAGAGAAGGAGCAAGTGAGGATAAAAGGGGAGAGAGGTGGGAGAGGAACGGTGGGCACTGTACACAGAAGGAGCAGAGATGCAAAGGCACGGGGAGGGACGTGATGTACTGTCAAACTCAAGGCGAAAAAATAAAAATAAAAAGGAAAAAACACACAACATACACACATCCTCGAGCTGATGCATGCTTCTAAATTTAAATCCAGACTCCTTTCCTCTAAATTTCCGGCAGGTTTAGCACGGAAGCTACTCCATAAATCAATTTCCATTATTAAAATACTGACTTAGTGAAGTTGCTCAGTCATGTCCAACTCTTTGCGACCCTATGGACTGTAGCCTACCAGGCTCCTCGGTCCACGGGCTTTTCCAGGCAAGAGTACTGGGGTGGGTTGCCATTTCCTTCTCCAATCTGCTTAATGCTACCCTTTTCTCAAATCTTTAATGCCTACATAGGTATGTTTTAAACATTTTATCAAAAACCACCTTTCATCTTCCCTGAAACAGATGAGTTCTCCTATGAAAACAGCTAATTTCCACAGAATTTAAAAGACGGAGGGCCAGCTACTCCCTGACATATGCATGAAGTTGAAGGGTGGCTAAGAGATGCATATCTCCTATAGATACACTGGTCAGGAACACAAACCGGGACAACAGGCCCTTTCATTTGGATGTTTAGGTCTTCTTTACGTGGCTATATGCCAACCTGATATAATGCCTCTCCTTAACTATGGCGCATGGAATGTACCTGTTTTTACACACTTAGGAGCCTTTTTAATTATACCAGTTACAGGTCCTCATTCCTCTTCTCCGTACGGACTCATCATCACACCAGACAAAATGCCCTTTCCAGCAAAACTCCCCTAATTCACTGGTCAAGACATGAAGTTTAAGAAAGACTCAATATAACTTGTTGACATGGTCAGAGACTAACAAACCTTTGATGGATTAAAGCGATCAGCTATCTACTATTAAAACGCATGTCATCTATAATTAANGTTCTAACTATTGCTTCCTGACCTGCATATAGGTTTCTCAAGAGGCAGGTCAGGTGGTCTGGTATTCCCATCACTTGAAGAATTTTCCACAGTTTATTGTGATCCACACAGTCAAACGCTTTAGCATAGTCAATAAAGCAGAAATAGATGTTTTTCTGGAACTCTCTTGTTTTTTCCAAATCCAGCGGATTTGGCAATTTGATCTCTGGTTCCTCTGCCTTTTCTAAAACCAGCTTGAACATCTGGAAGTTCACGGTTCACGTACTGCTGAAGCCTGGCTTGGAGAACTTTGAGCATTACTTTACTAACATGTGAGATGTGTGCATTGTGCGGTAGTTTCAGCATTCTTTGGCATTGCCTTTCTTTGGGATTGGAATGAAAACTGACCTTTTCCAGTCCTGTGGCCACTGCTGAGTTTTCCAAATTTGCTGGCATATTGAGTGCAGCACTTTTACAGCATCATCATTCAGGATTTGAAATGGCTCAACTGGAATTCCATTACCTCCACTAGCTTTGTTCGTCGCGATGCTTCTAAGGCCCACTTCACATTCCAGGATGTCTGGCTCTAGGTGAGTGATCACACCATCGTGATTATCTTGGACGAAGATCTTTTTTTCATTGTGAAGAGTTTCTTTATGCATATTCAAACACAAGTAAATATGCCTTTTTACCACCTTCTAAAAATAGACTGTATTATATCATACCTGTTGTCTGCACCCTGTCTTTTCACTTAAAAATACATCCTGGAGATCTTGCCATTTCAGTATATAAAGTACTTTATCATTCTTTGTAATAGTTATTGTAGTATGACATTGCATAGATATACTATAAACTCTACCAACAGACCTTCAATTGTTTCCAGTATTTTGCTGTTATAAACAATACTACAACTGAAAAGCTATGCATATGTCATTTTACATGTATGCAGGTATGATAAATTCCCAGAAGAGGAACGTCTGGCCTAAAGGTACGTGCACCTGAAATATGCTCAAACTGTTTATGAACTGGTATGGATTGTATCAATCCATACTCCCATCAACAAAGTAGGAGTATATCTATTTTCCCATACCTTAACACGAGAGTGTATTATCACTTGGATTTTCGCCAATCTGGTAGGCAAAGTACCTCAGTGAAGTTTTAATTGGCAGTTTTAAAATTATGAATGAAGTATAGTATCCTTCAGACAACTTAAGAGCCATTTGCATTTCCTCTTCTCTAAAATATCCTCATTCTTTTCCCCATTTTTCAACTGGGAGGATGACCTTTTTCTCTTTGACTTCAGAAGTTCATTAAATATTAAAAGATTAGGTCTTTTTCTATCAAAAATTACAAATATTTTACCCTATAAAAACTGTTTTTGTTTTAAAATTATGAATGAAGTATAGTATCCTTCAGACAACTTAAGAGCCATTTGCATTTCCTCTTCTCTAAAATATCCTCATTCTTTTCCCCATTTTTCAACTGGGAGGATGACCTTTTTCTCTTTGACTTCAGAAGTTCATTAAATATTAAAAGATCAGGTCTTTTTCTATCAAAAATTACAAATATTTTACCCTATAAAAACTGTTTTCCTTTTTGCTTTGCTTTTGTTTGTTGGGGTATTTTTATTTATTATGTGCAATTTTTATTGTCAAATCTATAATTTTTATAGCTTGGGGATTTTGAGTTATGGTTAGAAAGCCTCTCCATTTCAAGGCTGAAAGGAATTTTCCTATGTTTTCTAATAGTACATTTCTTACATTAAATATTTGAGTCATTTGAAATTTATCCTGGTGTCTGGTATTTTACCTAACTGTATAGTCTATAATATGCAACCTTAAATTATCCAAACTCTAAAGTGAATCAAAACTTTTACTGTTCTTATGTTGCATATCCTGGTTATTACTTCCTCTTATTTCCATTCTAGTCAATTTCTACAACCTGTGGTCTATTCATTTAAATGGAAAACAGGAAAAAAAAATCTGTTTTCTTGTCCTTGTGGTTTGGGTTTGGTGTTGGGGGTTGCAGGTGGGTAGTGCTTNATTATCCAAACTCTAAAGTGAATCAAAACTTTTACTGTTCTTATGTTGCATATCCTGGTTATTACTTCCTCTTATTTCCATTCTAGTCAATTTCTACAACCTGTGGTCTATTCATTTAAATGGAAAACAGGAAAAAAAAATCTGTTTTCTTGTCCTTGTGGTTTGGGTTTGGTGTTGGGGGTTGCAGGTGGGTAGTGCTTATTGTCTCTCTGGAAACAAAACTCTTCCAATTTATGCTTTCAGATTTTCTTCTGATTAGGAGGAGTTAGTGGACATGTCCTGTCATATCAAAGACTGAGAAACTGAAGACATAAACTGCAGCATTTTAAAACTCCCAATACTGTACCCATCTCTATGTTTCTACCAATATATTTCTAAAGATTTCACCTTCATTACAGAACAGGCTAAACTCTTTTCAAGATCACATACCATGCTAGAGCATAAGCTAAGTATGACCTTAGTGTGAAGGTCCACTTATAATTTACTTATTTTTTCCAAATGACTATCTACTTATTCCAACATCTCTAATTACTAAGCATAAAAATCAGTAAGAATGTAGACTCTCCGTTGCATGTACAAGGGAATTCTCGTAAAACTATCAGCTGCTTTTTTCATAGAAATTCTACAGACCAGAAGGCAGTGGCACAATATAGCGATAAAAGGAAAAAACCTATAAGCAAGAATACTCTACTCAGCAAGGATATCACTCAGATTTGAAGGAGAGATATAAAATTTTACAGACAAGCAAAAGCTAAAAGAGCTTAGAACCAGTAGGCCAGCTTTATAAAAAATGTTAAGGAAGCGACTCTAAGCAGAAAAGAGACCACCACTAGAAATATGAAAATTATGAAAGGAAGAATCTCACTGGTAAAGGCAAATATACAGTAGAGGTAGTAAATCAACCACTCATAAAGCTAATAGGAAGGTTAAAAGACAAAAGGAGTAAAATCATCTATATCCATAATAAGTATCTAAGGAATACACAAAACAAAAAGATATAAAATATAAAATCAAAAACAGTAAATATGTGTGGTGGGAAGCAAAAGTGCATGGTTGTTACAAACTGTTAGAACGTAAAACATCATCAACTTAAAATAATCACATGTCAGTATGATAAACAGATTGTTGACTTCCCTGGTGGCTCAGGCAGTAAAAGCATCTGCCTGCAATGCAGGAGACCGGGGTTCGATCCCTGCGTCAGGAAGATCCCCTGGAGAAGGAAATGGCAATCCACTCTAGTACTATTGCCTGGAAAATCCCATGAACAGAGGAGCCTGGTGGGCTACAGTCCATGGGGTCGCAAAGAGTTGGACCGGACTGAGCGACTTCACTTTCACACGGTAATAACAAAACAAATATTTATAATAGATACACAAAAGAAGGGAAAGAAACCAAATCATAGCACTAAAGACAGTCATCAAATCACAAAGGAAGAGAGCAAAAGAAGAAAAAAATGAAAAAAAACTGCAAAACAGTCAACAAAATGGCAATAAGACATATCTAACAATAATTACTTTCAATGTAAATTGACTGAATGCTCCAGTCAAAAGACACAGAGTAGCTGAATGGACACAAAAACAAGACCTGTATATGCTACCTACCTTCAGAGCTAAAGACATAGACTGAAAGAGAAAGTATAGGAAAAAGTATTACATACAAATGGAAACCACAAGAAAGCTGAAGTAGTAATACTTATATCAGGCAAGACAGACTTTAAAACAAAGACTGTAACAAGAGACAAAAAAAGACTTACATAATGATAAGGGGATCAGTCAAAGAAGATTTAACAATTGTAAATATATAAATACACAACATAGGAGCACCTAAATGCATAAAGCAAATATTAACAGACATAAAGAGAGAAACTGACATAGTAGACCTCGACACCGCATTTACATCAGGGGAGAGATGTAAGATCCAGATAGAAAATCAGTAAGAAAACACTGATCTTAAATGACATTAAACCAGATGGACTTAATAGATTATATATTGACCATTCCATCCAAAAGCAGCAAGATATACACTCTTTTCAAGTGCACATCAAACAGTCTCCAGGATAGATCACATGACAAGCCACAAAACAAGTCTCAATGAATTTAAGAGTATTAAAATTATATCAAGCATCTTTTCTGACCACAATGGCATAAAACTAGAAATCAACTACAAGAATGCATTAAAAAAAAAAAAACGCTAGTAGACAATCAATTGGAGAAGGCAATGGCACCCCACTCCAGGAGGAGCCTGGTAGGCTGCAGTCCATGGGGTCACTAAGAGTCCGACACGACTGTGCGACTTCACTTTCACTCTTCACTTTCATGTATTGGAGAAGGAAATGGCAACCCACTCCAGTGTTCTTGCCTGGAGATCTCAGGGACGGGGAAGCCTGATGGGCTGCCGTCTCTGGGGTCGCACAGAGTCGGACACGACTGAAGCGACTTAGCAGCAGACAATCAATGGGTCACCGACAAAATAAAGAGGAAATCAAAAAATATCTGGAGACAAATGAATATGAAAACACAATGATACTAAATCTATGGGACACAGCAAAAGCTGTTCTATAAGGGAAGTTTATAGCAATACAGACTTATCTTAGGAAACAAGAAAGATCTCAGATAAACAGTCTAACAGTAACAATCATGTTGGATATAGCAAGAAAATCTATCTTAAATTTGTTTGGAGTCCAGAAGGAAAAGAGACAGAAATACAGTAAAGAAAATGTTAGAAAAGATAATGGTTGAGAATTGTGCAGAACTCATGGAAGCTAGTAATTCACAGAATCAAGACAGCGAGCAAATCCCAAGTAAAAGAAATAAAAATAAATTCTTCACATGGATATATCATAAACTGCAGAAATCCAAATATAAGGAGAAAAATCGTAAGTGCAACCAGAGGGGAAAGAAAACAAAACCCTTTTAAAGAACAACAGCAAGACTGATATCTAACTACTCAATAATGACAATGGAAACAAAAAGATGACAGAACATAACATACAGAGAGAAAATAACTATTTACCTAGAATTCTACTACCACTAAAATCTCAGGAAAGATGACTATTAAAATAGCTCAAATTCAAAACCTAACTGTAACAAAATAGTACATTATCCTCTTAATATTTGTCTTTAATTCTTCTCCTTACCTTTAATATACATATTGCTTTCAACAGAATTAAATCTCTTAAGATAATGAAAGAAAAGGTCATGTGAAATTAGATATATGGATAATCACAGAATTCTCAGGGCTCATTTAGATTCTACTTTCTTTAGCCATAAAATAGGTTTTAAACAACGTGATTTTTAAGTTTGTTTTTGAACTTCCCTGGTGGCTCAGAGGTTAAAGCGTCTGCCTCCAATGCGGGAGACCTGGGTTCGATCCCTGGGTTGGGAAGATCCCCTGGAGAAGGAAATGGCAAACCACTCCAGTATTCTTGCTTGGAGAATCCCACGGACTGAGGAGCTTGGAGGGCTGCAGTCCACGGGGTCACAAAGAGTCGGACACGACTGAGTGACTTTACTTACTTCTTTACTTACTTAGTTCTGAGTGATTCCGTACCTAGCTAACCACATGGCTAATGCACTATTGCAGTAAAAATTTCATCTCATTAAATCAATAGTACAAGTTACTTAAAAAAGTAAGTTCTTTCCATCAGAGTTGTAAGTGATAGGCTGTATTTACATAACCAGTTTTAAAATATAAAATAGAGGAGAAAAGATTCACAAGACATAGAAATGAGTCTTTTTCTTTCTCATAAAAATGTGATAATGTATTAGAAAAAGCAACTTAATTAGGTAAATTAAAACATTCTATTAATGAACCTGGAAATTCTGACAGTACAATGACTCATGCAAGCTTTGGTAGTGAGAAGCAAGTAACCTTTGTCCTACATGCAAATAGAGAAACTGTACATTTCACTAACCAGATACAGAAAGTAGCTTCTGTCTGAATCAGAGAATAACAGTATTAAAGATCAAAAGTATAAGCTCACCTTGTAAAAACTCCTCCTTGCAAGCAATGAAGTAGAAGAAAACAATGATGACTTTCTTGGCCTGCTTCTTTTAAATCAGCCTTGAACCAAGAATAACTAAAACACTGGACCACAAGTGTTCCAAAGAGCATAAAACTTACTGTTAAAACACCAAAAACATACTGTCTTTCATGAAAAAATCTGACAGACACCCAGATGTCCACAATTAAATCAGTAACATAGATCATAATGCCAAGGACTGACATTATAAAATTCAACTTAGTATATTTCATTATGAATCACTGTTTCTCTTGGTTATTTACCTCCTCCTCTCATACAAAAAGAAAAAAACAAATATTAGTGCATTCTTTGGTGTAGCACTGAATTTTAATTTTCATTCCCTAAATATTTTAAATAAACATTATGAAATTGGAACACTAAAACCAAAGTGACTAATTTTAACTCTCTATTCTAAACCTCTAGTCCAGTTGTTACTAGGCTTTATTCAATCTTGTTTCACAGTGATCTTCATTACAGATGACAACACCTAAAATAAAACATAAAAAATTCAAAAAATCTTGATTCTAACATTAAAAATCCTAGGCCATGACTTTATCAAAGCTCTACTTTTTCTAAAAATAATATATTACCACTAAATACATTTCTTACAATATATAGCTTTGGGAAAGTAAAGTGTTAGAAATATACTTAATAGTTGACAACTTCCTCTCAGACTATTTGCTTTTTAAAAAACATAACCTACTCACAAATATATTTACTAAAGGACTATATATAGTGGCAAAAAATTGGAAATAATCTAAATGTGTCAACAAGAAGAATTAAATAATGATAGATTCATAAAGTGGAATATTACAAAGCTACTAAAAATATACTTAACAAAGGTCCAGCAATTGTGAAAATTCTTAATGTGCTTTGATACAGCAATTTTATCTAAGAATCAAGCCTAGGGAAATATTTACAAACATACACAAAGGTATACGCTGTTTGCAGAACCTTTTTTAAAACAGCAAAAATTGAAAACAACCCAAATGACAATTGAGAAATCTAATTCAATAAATTATGGTACAGTCACACTAAAGAATATACCATACAGCCTTTAAAAAGAATGAAGTAGCTTCGTATAAACTGATTTCACAAAGTCTCCAAGACATATTAAATGAAAGAAGCAAGTACCAGAAGGATAAATATAGCATGTTGCAGTATATGCTTTTTTAATATACATGGAAAGGGGAAAGGAGTTGAGTGGGAAGCAAATGCAATTTCAATCTTTTAAATATTATTTCATATTGTTTGAGTTTTTAACAACAGATGTGCACTAATGCATTTTATAATTTCTTAAAACAAAAACAATAGTAAACGATAGTTATAAAGAATTTTGATGACTGGAGAAAATATTAATAACGGTTACTACACGCCAGGCATTGACCTATATGTTGCAAATAAAATGTCTTCATATAATTATCACATCAAACTTAGAAGGTAGATATTACTATTATGAAGCCTGTTTTACAAACATGAATGCAATCTGCAGATGACATCTATTCAACTCAACAGGGATTTCTTTAATTGTACTAATGAATTGCCAAGATTTCATATAAAAATCCAGAGTTTTCACTGCTATCAAAGAACTCAAAGATCTGCTACAGTAGACTATCATTTCTTCATGAGCAGTGGGTACGCACCCTAGATGGCAAAGCTCTCTCAAGTTCACCACAGTAGCCAGTCACCCCACTTCAGTCATTTCAACAGTGAGGTCTCAGTGCCCATGCAGCTATCTAATAGCTGTGTATCCTTAAATATGTTCTTTTTACCTCCCTATTCCTTATCTTCATTTGAAATATGGAGATAATAATGGTATATATCTCAGAGGGTTGTTGTTAAGGTTAAGAAAGGTAAGATATATATAATACATACAAGCCTCTAGAAAAGTACTTGGTACAATTAGAGCTTAATAACTGTTAGTTACCATTATTACTTTGCCTGTCTGCCTGATACCTGTAAGCATCTGAGTCTGCAGTCCTTGACTTCACTTTAAAGAATGTTAAGTGAAAAAAAATACTGTTCTAATCTCAAAGCTTTGAAAATGTAAAGGAAATAGGACTAGAGAAATAGGAAAAACGTTAACAGTAGTTTTATCTGGGGAATTAATGGTATTATAGATGTTTTGTTCTTCATTCTTTTCTATATTTATGAGCTGAACAGTTTCCCCTCAAAATTCATACATTGACGCACTAACCTTCCAAGTGACTGTTCCTAGAGACAGGCCTTTATAGAGGTAATAAGGTTAAAAGAAGTCACAAGGATGGGTCCCTAACCCAATAGGAGTGGTGTCCTTATAAGAAACAACACAGCAAGAAAAGATCCATCTGCAAGCCAAAGAAAGAGGCCTCAACAGAAACCAACCCTGCTGGCACCTCAATGTTGGACTTCCAGTCTCCAGACTATGGGAAAAATTAATTTATATTATTTAATCCATCTATCTGTTGGATTCTGTTAAGGCAGCCTGAGTAGACTAAGACCCTATGTATTCTATAAAGAATATTTATTACTTTAAAAATTAGGAGGGGAAGATGTTATTTTAAAGGTGAAGGTGAAGGTGAAGTCGCTCAGTCGTGTCCGACTCTTTGCGACCCTGTGGACTGTAGCCTACTAGGCTTCTCTGTCCATGGGATTCTCCAGGCAAGAATACTGGAGTAGATTGCCATTTCCTTCTCCAGGGGATCTTCCCAACCCAGGGATCGAACCTGGGTCTCCCGCATTGGAGGCAGACGCTTTAACCGCTGAGTCACAAACACACACAATCTAATACTTAGCAGTGTTCCTGTCATTTTAGCACTTGTAAGTATTTTCTTTAAAAGTTTTCAGAATAATATTAAAAGATAGTTCACTGTTCTTACAGTAAAAGAAAACACTCATTATTGCTACTTTTCCTACCAACAATGTTGTGGCCAACAGGAGGGAAAAAAATTTTTTTAAGACTGAGTGTTTCTAATCTAATAGGGCATGAATTTCCCTGCAGCAAGTTTCTTATCGTAAATGAAAGATGTCATGTCACTTTAAGCATGGAGTTTAGCAGGATGAGATTTCATCAAAATGTTCTGTTTAATTAAATATTTACTTAAACCTATGATGTGCTATTTTAAGCTCTTGAGATATATCGTGTGTAAAAGAAACAAAAATCCCTGCCATTGTGGAACTTACATCCTAGCACAGAAAGATAATCAAATAATAAAAATAAGTAAAATTAGACATCACATTAGAAAGTGATAAGCGCTACAGAAAGAACAGAGCATTTTAAGGGAAATCAGGAGTTGGAGTAGAGGCAGGTGCATCACAGGTTATAATTTTAATTAGAATGGTCAGAGCAGGCCTCACTAAGATGGCATCTGAGTAAAGAAATTAGCCATATTGCTATCATATGAAAAAGCTTGCCAGGTGGAAGGAACAGCGAGTGCAGAAGTCTAATGTACTAGATTTTGAGTATGTGGAACAAAATTCCCCAAAATGTTGACGAATTTCTTAACATGATTATATTGGATGTGTTTAATGTGTATCCAAGTCCTGTTTAACATCATCTAAATAAAACTGCAATTTCCTAAGCTTTCTATCGAGGAAAAAAAATATTTCCATATATAGTAGAAGAAAACAAAGAGTGAAAGTGAAGTCGCTCAGTCATGTCCGACTCTTTGTGACCCCACGGACGGTAGCCTACCAGGCTCCGGGTCCATGGGATTTTCCAGGCAAGAATACTGAAGTGGGCTGCCATTTCCTTCTCCAGGGGATCTTCCCAACCCAGGGGTCAAACCCGGGTCTCCTGCATTACAGACAGACGCTTTACCATCTGAGCCACTAGGGAAGCCCATAGTAGAAGAATAGATAGTATTCTGATAGATGCTGAGTATTTACTATGTGTGAAATGTTTTACAAACTTTATTTAATTCTCACAAATTTCTGTAAGATTATCATTGGCCCCATTTTACAGATCATAAACTGAGGCTTAGAGATGTTGGTATTTGCATGAGTTATCTCTAATGAGTAAACTAATTTTAATGTACAGGCATGCCTTGGAGACACTATGAGTTCAGTTCCAGACTGCCACAATATAGCAAATATCACAATGAAGTGAGTCACACAAAGTTTTTGGTTTCCCTGTGCATACAAAAGCTATGTTTAAGTTATACTCTATTAAGTGTTCAATTATGTCTAAAAACTGTATATACTTAAATTTTTAAATTCTTCATTGCTAAAAAACTCCTAACCATGATCTCAGCCTTCAGCGAGACAAAAATCCTTTTGCAGTTGTAAAAGATCACTGATCAGCATGACAAACATAACAATAAAAAAAAAAAATTCTGAAGCACTGTGAGAATTACCAAAATCGAACACAGTAACACAAAGAGATCAAATGCTGTTGGGAAAATGGCACTGGTAGACTGGCTCCATGCAGGCTGCCAAAATGTTCAATTTATAAAAACCACAATATCTGAGAAGTGCAATAAAACGAGGCAGACCTCCTTGTACACAATATAGCTTACTTTACCTGGCATGGAAAAGGAAAACTCTAGCCATTTGAATCAAGATTTACAAGATGGGAAAAAATAATTTCTAAGAAACTTAGAAATTGCATTATTGGCAGAATATCAGACTCAATAAACTAATCTGATCTGGCAACTTTTAAATTCCCAATTTAGTGAAGAAGAACACAATGCCAACTGGAAAGAAAACTACACAGCAATTACACAATATAGCTTACTTTACCTGGCATGGAAAAGGAAAACTCTAGCCATTTGAATCAAGATTTACAAGATGGGAAAAAATAATTTCTAAGAAACTTAGAAATTGCATTATTGGCAGAATATCAGACTCAATAAACTAATCTGATCTGGCAACTTTTAAATTCCCAATTTAGTGAAGAAGAACACAATGCCAACTGGAAAGAAAACTACACAGCAAAGTACTTAATAAAAATAGCAGCTCTCATAAAAAAGGGCCTGCACTTCCTTCAATAACCACATAGTCAGATAACTTGTATGAAAGATGTTCATCTTTATCCCTACAACTGATCACTCTTCAATACCACCTTATCAGAAATAATGCCAATCTACAAATTTCACTTCACTTAGAGAATTCGGAACACTGACTGACTTAATCCATTTTCTCATTCAGAGGTCAACCCACCTGTGTGACTATCTGGCTGCCAGCCCAAATATATAAACTTTGCCCACTGTACAGCTCTCTTCCTCTCTTTGCAATAAAGAAGATACCTGAAGAAGTACAAACTAGCAAATGTTTCTTGTCAATCAAATTTAATACACATAATATACAGACTTACTTGTCATATATAAAAAGACTTCTTTAATTCAAAGTTCCTTCTGGAAAATCTTCATCCTGGGAATTTTTTTTTTCTTCCTCACGGAAAATAAGCATTATTAAGGAGTGTGTAAACCTTTAAGATCCAAACCAAAATGAAACTGAAATCACCTGTTAGTCACATGTGCAATATTCTAATCCAGTGATAAGAGTCTATATCATTGTGACCATAGTACATCCTTTTTTTTTAACTATGACCTTGGGGGAAGGAATTACATGGCTCCTTTTAAGGCTGACGAGTTTACAAGTTTTTACTATATTATCAATTAATTTTTTTTAAAAAATACATTGTCTCACATCATATCTAAATGGACAATTCATGTCTGAAAGGGAGAGATTCCTGAATTTGAAATACTCTAATAAAGAATTTACAAAGTATTATTAATGGAGCCCTACCTACCTAATTTTTCAAATTTTATACCTTCTCAAACCCTATGCCCCAAGAACATATGATTGTTGGTTTCTATTACCAAAATAAACATTATAATTCTTATTTCCAAGCCTTTGATCAAGGTTATTTGCTTTCCAGAAAGCTCTTCTTCCTCCAGCTACCTGATAAAAGTTATAGCAATCCTTTAAGAATCAGCTAACATCCACTACTGTTAAGCTTTCTCAGATCATCCTAATTTCTCTCCTTCCTTCTAGCAATCTCATCACTTTCACTATACTTCTATAGGATTCACCTGAATATGCTTTCAAATATTATCATGTACATCTCCTTTTTAGTTATAAGCCTCTATAAAGCTAGCCTATTCATTTTTACACACATTCCCACACATCAACGACAATACATGTTAGAGATAGCTGATCAATTATTGTAACTGTAACTGAACAGAATGTAAAAATCATTGGTCTTCTTTCATGGTAACTTAAAACTTCAAGTTATGTTGATATTCACAAAGACTCAGTTTTGAATCTGCAGCCTCTATCTTTCTTCCTAGCTCAAGCCATACATCTAACTATTTGTGGATTTCTTTGTGGGGATATCCCACAATGACCTCAACTTAAACTCCTCTAAACCAAGTTCATCACCTACACTTTGTTCTGCTCTTCTGCTAGTGTCTAACGTCTCCTTCTATGACTCAAGTCACTTTTAAATTATTTGTTGGGCCCATTTCTTCATCTACTAAATGAAGACCCTGGCAAGGAACTAAATGAAACTGAGATGGAAGGCACAAGGGAAATTCTAATTCATGAGGGAAAAAAAAATGTTAAGGAATAAGGAAGTTGAGCTGCCCACGGAAATAGTTTCACTCTCTTCTCAAAGGTTTGCTGACTTTCCAGGAGAGAGGTCTTAAAATGGGAAGCCAGCTTCTTGCTGGAAGAGCTACTGATAACAGACAAATAAATATTGTTGAGTTGAAAATACTTGATATAGGGAATTTTGATGATTATTCCAAGCAGTCTTTAAAGGACTTGTTGCTTGCCTTCCCAATGCAAAGGGGATAATTCACATGATTGTTTCAATGAAGGTTTTTGAAACATTTTGCTATTAAAAGTACATCTTAAAGACACAGGGGAAAAAATTTGCCACACATAATCCAGGTGTGTTTTCAAGAAATCTGGAATATTAAACTTTCGATTTGTAATATAAATACTGCATACAGAGCAACAACCCTTTCTCCAGAAATACCTGCCAAAAAGGATGTTAAAAATGCATGCCCTACAACCTAGAGGGGTGGGATAGGGTAGGAGGGGAATTCAAGAGGGAGGGGGCATCTATGTACCTATGGGGCATTCATGTTACTGTATGGCAGAAACCAACATAATATTGTAAAGCAATTATCCTCCAATTAAAAATAAATAATTATCTTTAAAAAGGCCTAAATTTTAGAACCACTAGCATCTAGTGTATCAATTTATCATTTCTTTTGAAAAAGGCATGGGCTAGGATATAACACGTGTTCTACATCTTTTACATACATACAATTGCCCATAAGGAAATGAAACTGATCATGAGATCTGTGCATTCCCTTTTAGATAAACAGTAACTGGTTTTGTTTTGTTTTGTTTTGTTTAATATGGGAAAGTTAACACTGGGGAAGTTAACTGCTCAGCAGATTAAAAAAGGACTCCTTACAAAGAAAAAGAATTCCTTTATGTCTTGGACACAACCTCCCACCAAGAGCACACCCCCAACACACGCGCTCGCGTCTCCCCTAGTGTCGGGGTTGGTGGGGTACTGCAAGTGGCACAAAAGGGAGCAGAGCTCCTTGAACCCGCTGCAGGTGGGGCGTGGGGGTGTTGGTACAAGGTTGGGGCATGTCTGCAAACCTTCGTTTTGCGTCTGTAAAATGGACATAAAAATATTGCCTTCTTCTTCACATTGTGAAGACTAAATTAGATAGTAGTCAAGGCTATGGTTTCTCCAGTGGTCATATATGGATGTGAGAGTTGGACTGTGAAGAAAGCTGAGTGCCAAAGAATTGATGCTTTTGAACTGTCCTGTTGGAGAAGACTCTTGAGTCCCTTGGACAGCAAGGAGATCCAACCAGTCCATCCTAAAGGAGAACAGTCCTGAGTGTTCACTGGAAGGAATGATACTAAAGCTGAAACTCCAATACTTTGGCCACCTCATGCGAAGAGTTGACTCACTGGAAAAGACCATGATGCTGGGAGGGATTGGGGGCAGGAGGAGAAGAGGACAGCAGAGGAAAAGAGGCTGGATGGCATCACCGACTCAATGGACATGAGTTTGGGTGAACTCTGGGAGTTGGTGATGGACAGGGAGGCCTGGCCTGCTGCGATTCATGGGGTCGCAAAGGGTCAGACACGACTGAGCAACTGAAGTGAACGTTTGTAAAACGCACTTGGAACAGCTGCTGCTGCTAAGTCGCTTCAGTCGTGTCCGACTCTGTGCAACCTCATAGACAGCAGTCCACCAGGCTCCCCCGTCCCTGGGATTCTCCAGGCAAGAACACTGGAGTGGGTTGCCATTTCCTTCTCGAATGCAGGAAAGTGAAAAGTGAAAGTGAAGTCGCTCAGTCGTGCCGGACTCTTCGCAACCCCATGGACTGCAGCCCACCAGGCTCCTCCGTCCATGGGATTTTCCAGGCAAGAGTTGTCACTGCCTTCTCCACAGCAGTAAGTGCTAAATAAACCACCCACTCCAGTACTCTTGCCTGGAAAATTCCATGGACTGAGGAGCCTGATAAGACTACAGTCCATGGGGTCGCAAAGAGTCGGACACGACTGAGCGACTTCACTTTCATTTCACTGCTATTTATTATAAAAGATAAACCAGTTCCTCTTCACACACCCACCCCCACCCTCGCCTGAAAACCCGACTAGCTACCCTTCCCGGGATTTCGTGCTCTGTAACTAACCCGAAATTTGCCTACCCCTTGCTCCATCACAAGACTTCCCGGGTTAAAATGTCTTTCGCAGTCGAACAAACTAGCCTGCCTGAAAACAAACTCCTGCAAAACCACCAGGCTCTGTGACAGGCGGCAGCACGCAAAGGCCGGAGTCCACTGCNTGATGGACAGGGAGGCCTGGCATGCTGCGATTCATGGGGTCGCAAAGAGTCGGACACGACTGAATGACTAGACTGAACTGAACTTTATACCCCAAATCAATCATAGACCAAAGTGTACTGTAACACTATAAAACTTCTAGAAGGTAACATAGGAGAAAATCTAGGTGGCTTGGGTTTGGCAATGAAAAATAAGACCAAAAGAGCAATCAATGAAAGAAAAAGTTGATAAGTTGGATTTTATTAAAGGTAAAAACTTCTGCTCTGTGAAAGAAACTTTTAAAAGAATGAAAAGATAAGTCAAAGCACTGGAGAAAATACTTTCAAATCACATTTCTGATAAAAGACTTGTACCTAAAATATACAAAGAACTCTTAGAACTCAATAGCAACAAAAAATAGTCTAATCAAAACATGGGCAAAAGAACTGAACAAAAACCATGCCAAAGAAGATCCATAGATGGCAAATAAACAAATGAAAGGATGCTCAAAATCTTTTGTTATTAGAGTACTGGAAATTAAAAGAACAATGAAATTCTACTATACCTAGTACAATGGCTAAAAAAATTTTTTTTAATCTTTTTTAAAACGGACATTACCAAGTGCTGGTGAAAATGCAGGGCAAGGGGAATTCTCACTCACAACTAGTGGGAATGCCAAATGGTACAGCCACGTCTAAAGACAGTTTGACAGTTTTTGACAAAAGTGAACATATTCTCACCACACATTATGGGTTGAATTGTATCTGTTCAGTAAAAGATAGATTGAAGTCCTACCCAATCAGTATTTCAGGACATGACCTTTTTTGGATAAAGGGTTATGCAGATGTAATTAGTGAAGAGGATATCATATCACAGTAGGGTAAGCCAATCTGATTAATGTTCTTACAAGCGGATTAGAGACAGACAGACAGAAGGGGAGAACGCCTCATGAAAAGGGAGGCAGGGACTGAAATGACACACCTACAAGCCCGGAAATGCCAGACTGCCAACCTACACATGAAGCCAGGAGAAACGCTTCGAAGAGATTTTCCCTCAGAACCCTCAGAAGAAAACAAACTTCCTGACACCTTGCTTTCAGACTTTCAGCCTTTAGAACTGAGAGAGGATAAATTTCTGTTGTTTTAAGCCACCAAGTTGGTGGTACTTTCTCATGGCACCCTGAGGAAACTAACACACCATATAATCTAGCAATTGCACTCCTAGATAGTTACTCAACCGATTATACCCACACAAATACCTACGTAACTGCCAAAACTGGATGAAACAAATACATCCCTTCATCTTGGTGAGTGGAAAAACAAACCATGACACATCCATATCATGGAATTTTATTCAGTCATAAAAAGAAAAGCTATCAAGCCACAAAAAGACATGGGTTGAAACTTAAATGCATAAGGCTAAGTGAAAAAAGTCAGTCTGAAAAATCTACAAACTGTATACTGCCAATCGTATGACATTCTGGAAAAGGCAAAATGATAGCATCATTAACCACATCTTTGGTTGTTGGGGGTTTTGGCCTGAAGGGAATTAAGTAAGTGAAGCACAGGGGATTATTTAGAGCAGTAAAATTATTCTGTATTATACTGTAATGGTGCCTAAAAGACATTAAGTATTTGTGAAAATCCACAGAACATTATAATACATTACAAAAAGTAAACTTTGATATATATAAAAAATTTGAAAATAATTTAGGAGGTGAGAAGATCTCATGATGCAATGTAACATGTGATACAATAATTGGAATGTATTATAAGTGTATGAAACAACTTCACTGGATCACAAAGAGAAATAATTCTGAAAATGAATGGAATCTGTAAAAATAAAGGTAAAAGGAACTGTACATAAGTACTGAACTCTAGTTAATAATTTTCTTTCCTGTGAGAGTACAGATTAATAATACTGAAACCACCATGCCTATATACTAGAAATGCATAATTAATTAAAGAGATATCAGATGGTGGGAGCTAGGATTCTCACTGATGGAGTGGGAAGTTACAGTCAAGCAAGGGGAAAAGACAGAATGATTCATGTGGTAAAGGATTAGAGCTAGAGAAATCAAGAATTCATGTTTAGCTTAAATATAGATACAGCTGGTTGCATAGATAAATATATATAAATATGTACATACACACACATGGCTTAGAGGTTAAAGCGTCTGCCTGCATTGCGGGAAACCGGAGTTTGAGCCCTAGGTCTGGAAGATCCCCTGGAGAAGGAAATGGCAACCCACTCCAGTATTCTTGCCTGGAGAATCCCATGGNGTTGCATAGATAAATATATATAAATATGTACATACACACACATGGCTTAGAGGTTAAAGCGTCTGCCTGCATTGCGGGAAACCGGAGTTTGAGCCCTAGGTCTGGAAGATCCCCTGGAGAAGGAAATGGCAACCCACTCCAGTATTCTTGCCTGGAGAATCCCATGGAGGGAGGAGCCTGGTGGGCTACAGCCCACGGGGTCGCAGAGTTGGACACTACTGAGCAACTTCACTTTCACATCTGTCACCTGAGAGGATCTAGAAAAAATGACACCTCAGTAAAAATGAGTACACCTACCACCTAGATCTGATTCCAGTATCTTTCTCCAATAAGAAGAACCAGGATTTCCTGGAGAAACGGCTGATTCAAGAACTGTGGTAGGAAATATACAAGAGAAGCCTGGAGCATCTGATAGTGCCAGAAAGTAAGAAAACGCTGAAAAAAAAAAAAAACAAAAAACAAAGAAAACACAAAACCCCAAACAGAACAACCTATAGAGAAGCGGGCAAGTCATGGAACACAGGAGTGAATTAAAAGACCTTCCAATGGCCAAAGCTGGAACCATCTGCATAACAAAATAAAAAAGTACTGATAATAACCCAAAATATAAGATGAATGTCCATGAGTTCTACAGATATAAATACACAGCAAAGTAACTGAGTGAACGAATGAATTCCAAATAATTTACGTATTTGTTGTTGCTTAGTAGCTCAGTTATGTCCTATTCTTTTGCAACCTAGCAAAAGGTTCCTCTGTCCATGGGATATTCCAGGCAAGAATACTGGAGTTACTAGAGTAGTTTGCCATTTCCTTCTCCAGGGGATTTTCCTGGATTTTCTCCAGGGATTGAACCTGCATCTCCTGTATTGGCAGGCAGATTCCTTACCACTGAGCCACAAGGGTAGCCCAATTTATATATTTACTCTGCCTTTAAGTAGAACATAAATCCCCATTCCTTAAGTATGAACTACATACAGTTATTTTCTTTCAAAAAACATAGTATGGGAAGGAACAACAACAACAAAACCAATAATTTTACAGGGTAAAAGCCTGACAAACATTACATCAAGCCAGGTAATCAAGGTTAACATCAATAGTGATAAGTTAAATTGATATTATGTACCCTTGCTATTACATGGTGACAATGGCACTTTACCTCTGTGGTCTTTTTGTCAAAACATATTATCCCAGTTTGATCACGAGAAAAACATCAGACAACATATCCCAATTAAGAGACATTTTACCAAATACTAAACAATTAATTCTCAAGACCGTAAAGGTCTTCAAAAACAAGGGAAGTCTGAGAAACTCACAACTAGGAGAAGCTATTGGTTAGTCATGTGGATGTGAGAGTTGGACCATAAAGAAGGCTGTGCACTGAAGAATTGATGTTTAGAACTATAGTGCTAGAAAAGACTCTTGAGGTCCCTTGGACTGGAAAGTGATCAAACCAGTCAATCCTAAAGGAAATTAACCCTGAATATTCATTGGAAGGATGGATGCTGAAGCTCCAATACTTTGGTCACCTATGCGAAGAGCCAACTCATTAGAAAAGACCCTGATGCTGGGGAAGATTGATGGCAAGAGTTAAAGGGGACAACAGAGGACAAGATGGTTGGATGGCATCACCAACTCAGTCGACATGAGCTTGAGCAAGCTCTGGGGGATGGTGAAGGACGGAAGCCTGGTGTGCTACAGTCCATGGGGTCACAGAGTTGAACATGACTGAGCGACTGAACAACAACCTATTAAAACATATAATGGAGTTTATGTTATAAAACACGGATGCACTCCTGCAAAAGAAAAAGGGCATCAGTAAAAACCAGAGGATGTCTAAATAAAGTATTGCTTTTAGTTAACAGTATTAGTATATGAATATTCATTCATTAATTGAGACATATTACTATTAGTATAGTAAAGTAACTAATAATGGGGGACTGGCTTTGGGGCATAAGAGAATTTTCTGTACTATCTTCACAATAACTATAAAACTAAAAGTGTTACTGAACTTCCCTGGAAGGACAGGGATAACAATCTACCTGCCATTGGAGGGGTCATGGGTTCTGTCCTGGTCCAGGAAGATTCCACGTGCCATAGAGCAACTAAAGGCCGTTCACCACAACTACTGAGCCTGTGCTCCAGAACCCATGAGCCACAACTACTAAAGCCCCCGTGCCCTGGAGCCTGCACCCCACAAATACAGAGTCGACCCGCTGCAACTGCTGAAGCCCAATGCCTAAAGCCTATGCTCCACAAAGAGAAACCCCCACAACGAGAAGCCCACGCACGGCAACAAAGAGTAGCCCCTGCTCTCCACAACTAGAGAAAGGCTGCAAGCAGCAACGAAGACCCGGTGCAACCAAACAAATAAAAAAAGGACTATTCTAAAATTTAAAAGTTATTTTTAAGAAAGGACATTCAAAAAATGGTAAGGCTGGCCTTAGAAATGAAGAACAAGCAGGCAAATGATACCATTTTAGAGAACAGTCTCAACAGCACAAATGCTATCACTTATCATTCAGTTTCATCCATTTGAGCACAGTGTCTTACAGAGTCTTCTGAATTTAAGAATCCTTTCAAAAGGATAGAAAGTCTGGTGCCTGCAGACTTTGTTTAAAACAGCAGTAATGGAATTGGGAGCTCATTATTTCAGATCAATACCAGCTCCTAGCATGTCCCAGCTCCATTTACTAACATACTTGTGCTTCAGCTTTCTCATCTAAAAAATGATGGTGGTAGTAATAATCATAACATTCTATTGGGTTGTCCAGAGATGAAATAAATGAATACATGTAAATCAATAGAACAGAACCTGGCACATATGTGTTAAGTATTAAGTTTTTAATCAGTCTATTCACTCAACAAAAATTGACCACCACCCCAAAGGGGTTATGTTTTTGCTAATCAGAAACAATAAAATCTCAGAGGGGATTCAATTCCACCAGGGTCTGGTAAAGGGAAAGAAGGATTTGTAGAAGCAAATGGAATAAAAATTATCATCTCAGCTCTCTTTGTGAAACCAAGGTTGGCTTATATAAAAGGAAAACTAAAATTCTTCACGTCTGGTTTAATGTCTTAGTCTTCAAATCTAAAATGTTGGCAGAGTCTATATCACATAATCAATTTTAAGGTATTCTGCTCAGAAATAATCTTCTAAAGGGGGTTCTTTGGTGTTTTGAGAAACCTACAGATTTCTGCCTGCAGAGAAAATCACAAGGCTTTTCAAACTTCAGCCTCCAGAAAAACTTCTGCAAGCATTCAACAGTTTCCGCAGCCTTTCCCCTCCAAACTTCTCTTCCAGAGAAGCACCTTGACCAAAAAAAAAAAAAAAGAGCATCCATAATGATAACTCTCTGGTCTCTGTTCCAAATATTTATCTATTAATCCCAAAATAGTCACAAAGTAAGCCAAGCCAAGTGGCTTAGCCTTGACAAACGGTTTCCTTTTCTTCTGAAAAAGAAAGCAAAGCAATACTTTATTTGGTTATACCATCCCTCTGCCTCCAAATGTGTTCTCAAGTAACAGGAAGGAAACTTAGGGAAAAGTGTAAGGGGAAAGGACTAAAGTAGAGTACTAACAAAAATATTACAAACGAGGAAAGTAGGAGTTTTCTGACTCTGATAATAGATTCAATACACAGAGAAGACAGATCCATGTCCTGACAACATTTTGTCCATACTGCACAATTATTAAGCTATTCATCTAAACCCAGAATGTTAATCTCATTTTCTTAAGTAAAAACGAACATCACAAAAATTTTGTAAACACTAAGCTTTTACAAAGAATTGCCTTTAAATCCCTGAAAATCAGGTATTCAGTTCAGTTCAGTTCAGTTCAGTCACTGAGTTGGGTACGACTCTCCGCGACCCCATGAATCGCAGCACACCAGGCCTCCCTATTCATCACCATCTCCCAGAGTTCACTCAGACTCACGTCTATCGAGTCCGTGATGCCATCCAACCATCTCATCCTTGGTCGTCCCCTTCTCCTCCTGCCCCTAATCCCTTCCAGCATCAGAATCTTTTCCAATGAGNCTCCCTCCAAAGCAAGACTCACTCCCTCAGTTTGCTGTATGCTCTTTCCTGGGAGCCTAGCTTCTCTTCCAAGATCTTTACGCTAGTTATCTTCCATGCCAAGAGTCCATAGCAACTTGCGCTTGTCAGTTTATCCTTATGATATTAGAAAAAATCTTCAGGAGGACAGTTTAAGTAGAGGTATTATTGTACTATAGTTATACAACCTAGCCCAAGTTCCCAGTCCACCAAACTTCACCACAGTTCCAGGCCTAGCCTGCCTCTTTCAAGATCAAATGCAACTGTGACCTCCCAAGCAAGCTTGTCATTCCTTCTCCATCTCTTGCAACACCCAGGCTCCTAGCCTTGTATAACCTGTTGTTATGCAACCAGTTCCCAGTGCTGAGACTGACGTACAAGTTAGTGTTCAGTAAAATGCTCAGTGTCTATAGTGAATTCTCTTGGAACAAGTCTTCTTTCTTCCTTCAAAAGAAGACTCAGCATGGGCCACGTGCCAGGGGTGAAAAAACAATGAACTATAACTACCCAAAAAAAAAAAAAAAGGGCCATGTAATACATGTCATAAGATATAGTGCTGGCATAGAGGTGGAAGCAATAAATTCTTTTATACTATACTATACATACCTGGTAGCACAAATCATACTTGCACAAAATTAATTCCATTTGTTTTTAAAATTACAAGTGTAATCCATATAGTACTATAGAGATGTACGAAGATAAAAATTATTTCTTTCCTCTTCTTCAATCATCTCCTTGAAACAAGTCAAGTTAATAATCTGTAAACTTTTTTTACACATAAAAAATATACACACACATATAGATTTTCTCATCTTTCTTAATTCACTTAAAAAAATAAATGTAGTATTACGTAAGACTCCATGGCTTGCTTTTTCCCTACTGAATAAAGATTGAGAAATTCAATACAATTAAATCTAATTATTTTAATTGTGATCATCTATAATAAACCCTATCATAATTCATATCTATTATGAAAAGACTGTTTTGCATAAGGGGTGGCAATTTTTTGTAATACTTGTCACGGATATTTTTTTTTTCCCATTTGTCTTTTCACTTTTCAGTGGTGCCTGTGGCCATGAACTTTTGAAATTTCATGTAGTCAAATACACCTGTTTCTAAAAAATATTTATTTATTTCATTGCACCGGGTCTTCATTGCGGCATGTGGGATCTTTAGTTGAGGTATGTAAACTCTTAGTTGCAGCAAGTGGGGTCTAGTTCCTGGATCCGGTGACCCTGCATGGGGAGCGCAGTCTTAGCCAATGGAGCACCAGTGAGGTCCCAAATATATCAGTCTTTACTCAAAACACTTTAGAGCTTCCTGCAGGGCTTCTACTCCTTAACCCTTCTAATGTTAAGCACTTTTTCTCAACATCTGAGTCTTGAATCCAGTGCAAAATTTGTTCATACAGCAGGAAGAAGGGTTCTAACATTATTTAAAGTATGTCCTAAACCTTCTAGTATTTAATTTAGTTTTCTTTTTAATATTCATCAGCAATGGATGCATTCATATGGCACAAGGAAGAGTTCTAATTTCCTTTCTGTTGTATGAAAATACATTACTATTTAACATAGCCGGTTGTAGGTACCCATTCAATATCTGATAAATGAGCACATGGCAGAACTTGAATGGAGCAGATCAGGCTTCCTAAGAGATGGTACCTGAGCAGCAACCTAAAGAATATATAGTTAACAAGCTGATTTAGGGTGGAGTACGCTTCAGGTAAGAGGTAACAGCCTACTGCCAACGCACCATCAAGTAGCCAGGGGTTAAAAAGAGACTAACAGGGGGCCTTGGGTCTCTCTAGAGCTCACTGTCTGGTCTAGAATCAGGCATGCCTTCCACTCCTGTTCATTATCACAGGGCTCAGATCTCTTTTGCCATACCAGTCCATGAAGCCAGCAAACCTACCCTGTGACCCCGAAAACAACCTGTTTTAATTTCATAAACACCATGTGACTGGGGGATGAGTTCTGGACTTAGGAGCCTGTATTTTCTGAGATACAACATCCACTTGATTCTGAGCAGTTATTTCAAGTCCCCGGGCCTCCGGGCCTCCGTTTCCCCATCTGTTCCCACTCCCTGCACTGGTTCAGATGAAAGGCAACATCCTTGGAGACAGAAAAGCCTTGTGTACGTTTTGGTTTTTTTTTGTAAATTGCCTTTCTCCATACCACTTTGGGTGAGTCATCCCGCTGCCTTTTCAAGGTCATTTTGAATTTGGATCGGTTCTTTCCAAGTTCTAGCTGAGCTTCTGCAGGAATCTACCCAAGCCCCGGGGGTGTTATCTGGAAACGCAGCGTGCAGACTCCTATTTCCACAGTGCTGACAGACTCATTAACTCACAGAGCCCCGACAAGAGATGCCCACAGAGTTCCATGGGGCTATTACTCAGCATTTAAACGGCACTTGAGCATCACTCCATTATAGCAGAAGCAGAAATGTTCTGTCTTCGGGCTCCATTATTCAGGCTTCCTAACTGCCAGATCAAATACGCATCATGCCCTGGTTTGCTGATGGCTCCTGAGGTAATTTTAGATCCGGCCCCTGAAAAAAGCTAAAAAGGAGACGAGCAAATTCTTCTCCTACTCAAGTCTCCCACAGCAGGAGGGCCCATTACCCAGTGGAGCCAAGTTTTCTCATAAAAAGATATACTTTAAAAATATGGCTTAAAAAAATATATGGTTTCATATTTCACTAAAAACCTGCATCAAGCACCCACACTGAGATACAAAGATTATTTAGGTCATTATGTCTCTGGCCTCGGGTGCATCTTGTGGCCTTAGTGGTTCCCAGCTTTAGCTTCCTGGTTAATAAATTATGTGGAATTTCTGCTCTGTGGTATGTGATGACCAAGAGGGATGGGATGGGAGGGGGGTGAGANGACAACGGGCATGAGTTTGGAGCAAACCCTGGGAAATGGTAAAGGACAGGGAAGCGTGGCATGCTATAGTCCATGGGGTCGCAAAGACTCAGACACGACTGAGCAACTGAACAACGGCAAAGGTGAAACAGTCTTCAGAACTCTCCGAGAATCTGCTTCTCAGGTTATAATCCTCAGTTCAGTTCAGTTCAGTCGCTGTCGTGTCCGACTCTTTGCGACCCCATGAATCGCAGCACGCCCCATGAATCGCAGCACGCCAGGCCTCCCTGTCCATCACCAACTCCCGGAGTTCACTCAGATTCACATCTATCAAGTCAGTGATGCCATCCAGCCATCTCATCCTCTGTTGTCCCCTTCTCCTCCTGCCCCCAATCCCTCCCAGCATCAAAGTCTTTTCCAATGAGTCAACTCTTCACATGAGGTGGCCGAAGTACTGGAGTTTCAGCTTTAGCATCATTCCTTCAGTTTGGCGCAAATAAAATTTTTTTTTTCTTTTTGATAGTTAAATGAAATTTCATTGACACATTACAGGCTTTATTTCATTCACTCCACACAATACTCCCCAGCTCCAGGCTGGAGGGGCTCCAACTTTCCCCAGGACCCTGGGGTTCAGGCTGGAACTCCTCCCAACTCAGGAAGATGTCAATCCCTGGGTTTGCACAGGAGTCAAATCTGTGTGGCAGGGAAGGACCTGGGCACAAGAAGCACCAACCCAAATACTCAGAACTCCTGTTCCTGTCCTGGGAGGGACAGTCAGCAGCCCCTTCCTGCCTCCTGTCTGTGTAGTAACATCAAGCCCAGGGGTCCTGGTCAGCTGGGCTGCCCTAACAGCACACATCAACAATAGGAACCCAGAGGCAAATGCCAGCATGGGTGTACGTTCCATGAGGACCTCTTCCCAGCGAAAGCCTGCCTTCCGGCCGTGTTCTCACAGGGCAGAGTAAGCATGAGCTCTCCCTTCTCGTCCCTTTGGAAAAAGAAAGGCACTAATCCCATCCGTGACTGAATTCCCTTCCAGAGGCCCCACTTCCTAAAGCCACCACCTTGGGGGGTAGTATTCAACAGATAAATTAGCAGGGCAAGGGGCAGTTTGCAGACAAATATTCAGTCCATAGTACCTGGGCTCTGCTCTGGAAAAGTCTGACCAAAGAGTTCGGGCTCCAAGTGGGCAGACTGATCAGCTCAGTCCTGGGACGTTACCCTCACCTCTTAATTCAACAAAAGAAACTTCAGGGGACACAGAGAGAAGAAAATCCCATGTATACACAGCCAGATGATGCCCTGTCCCACCTGAGGTTTGGTCCAGAACCAGCCTCCTGATCCAGGTAGAGGAAGAAACTCAGCCAGGTCTTCCCTAATACTTTATTGATCCTGGGCTGGCAGGAAAAGTCCAAGCAAGCCTAGGGCCCCAGAGCCCTACGCTTTGTAAGGCCATGTGAAGGGAGGGTCAGGAGCTGAGGGACCCTGGCTGGAGCCCAGCCCCTGGATATCATGTATGGCCCAGGTCATGGTCAGCTCATATGTCAGGGGATAGATATGGCGGCCAGGAGAGGACCATGGTGCCTCCCCACACCTGCAGCTGCTGAGCCCTATCCCACGTGCTAGACAGAGTAAGGGGTGCTGGGGGATCCTAGCGAAGGGAAGTCCTCCTCTTCACTAGCCTCTGGCCCACTTGTGGGTAGACGGGAAGGCAGGAATTGGCCCCCACGTCCCCACACAGACATGCAGACTTTTTGTTTGAAGCAGGAACCCAGGAGGTGAACCCAAAGTCACCAGGTGGGTGTCACGGTCAGGCAGGACACCAAGAAGAGACCTCTGAAGCAATAGCAGCCAGTTGCCTCTTGGTCACCATGGACACCAGGCTGCAAAAAGGGTTGATGTGCCCACTGGGGACAAGTCAGTGTGGCCCTGTGGGCAGGTTGTAGGGTTTGTGGTGGGAATGGCAGGGCAGATGGGAACAGGCCTCTCTGAGCAGGGCGGTCAGCTCTGTGGCTCCCAGCATGGAGCATCGCCCACACCTGTTTTTGTTTGAAATCTGGGGCCCCAGAACCCCCAACACCATGTTCTGATACAGTGTGCCCCCTCAGTTACTGAAACAAAAATGGCCCTCAGCCCTGCCCACAAGCCACAGGGATGGGGCCTGGGCTGTGGCTGGTCAGCCTAGGATGGGAATGGAAGGGGACAGGGGGCTGGCCTGCCCCTGCACCCCCAGCTGGCACTCACAGGGGAACTGCTTCCCAATGGACATGAGTCCAGTCTGCTCTGCTCATCACCACCACTGCAAGGGCTGTTTCTGAGCCTCACTCCACCCAACCTCTTCCACAACCCCATTATCAAGTGGGCACATGATGCTGGCGGCCCTGGGTGACCATGGGCACATTAGTTGTATATTGCTATTGTTACTTACAATTACTTTAATTTTACATAAAACATTATTGTTAATTATAGCTGTACAACAAATTAACCTATAATTTACCAGTTTAAAACAACAAACACATTATCTCGCACAATTTCTGAGGGATAGGAGTCCTGAAACTGCTCAGCTGGGTGGTCCTGGCTGTCTCTTAGGATTGCTGCTGAGATGTCGGCAGCAGCTAGGGTCCCATCTGAAGGCTGGAAACCAGCTTATAAACCCCACACTCTGTTGGCCTCTCCATAGCAAAGGACAGCTGGCCTCCTCCAAGTGGAGGATGTTAGAGACAGAGAGAGACAGGCCAGGATGCCCCTGCGACCTCATCTTCTACAGGACCTTACTGCTGATGCAGGTCAACATCAGTACATTCAGAGGTAGAGTACCAGGTCGGGGCTCTTGCAGGGGGCGGAGGCGGGGGTGCCTCCTGGGAGGCTGTCAACCCCANGGGAGCGGGGGGGGGGGAGCGGGGCAGGCGGTGCAGAGGAATTCCCCAGAGCCCCTCTGAGGCAGGGGAAGGACAGGCAATGGGTGGAAGAGTGGGGAGGGTGGGAGGAAGAAGAGTCCACCCCAGCTCTCCACAGACCAGGCAGGGGTCCAGGCTGAGTGTGGAAAGGGCCATGGCTCCAACCCCAGCAGACGCCAGGATACTGCCCTCAGATGCCCAGGGGCAGCCTCGGGAGGGGGCCCAGCCTCAGCTGTGCTTCCTCAGACTCCCCTAATCTAATCAAGGGTGACACTCCTTTCACCCAAACTAATTAATGAGGTCTGTATGGCCTGAGTGTCTCTGTTCCAAGCAGGTAGTGGGATCAGGAGTGAGTGACACAGACAGGGCCCTGGCCTCCAGAGCCCTCGGAGCCTGGGGTGGCCGCCTCAGGTGGGAAAGTGGGGAGAGGACCTCGGGGGGCAGGGAGGGGGCTGAGTAGGGAAGGGCCAAAGGGGGCAGGGAAGGGACAGAGACAGGAGGAACTTGCCTGTCTGAGCAACAGTGTGGTTCCTAGGAAATGGCAACCCACTCCAGTGTTCTTGCCTGGAGAATCCCAGGGATGGGGAAGCTTGGTGGGCTGCTGTCTATGGGGTCACACAGAGCCGGACACAACTGAAGCGACAGCAGCAGCAGACATGTTACAATTAGTAAAATTAGTTGATTACTAAACAGTTTAATAAGTATAGTTTATTGGGTTTTCATTTGAAGTATCCACTGTATTTGCCTTTTTCTGGTAAATCAGTTTTAGAAGCAGCAGCTTGGAGAATCTGCAAGTATTGACCATCTAGCAGAAAGCGAAAATTTGAGTCAGGATAAACAACGCAGAGTCAGAGCTTTAAGATGCCGCCGGGGTCTAGGCAAACAGAGAATTAAGCAGAAAAAAAATACCTGATATCTAGCATAGAGTCGGGCTTGGCTTAGACTCACTCACCTCAGGAAGTCCATAGGTGTGCTCTTCGCTTTTCAGTGTGTCATCCTAAATGAGTTCTAAAGTCAGTACCTGAGATGAAAATTTCATATTTTCAAAATTATCCTGGGAAGTCTCTCAGGAAAACACAACATAGGAGATCAGTGTACTGTCTCTTAATAAGTGCAACACAGCCTGTTTTTCCTCCAGCGATGAAACAGATGGCTGGTTCTCTTTGAAAACCAGATGAAGAAGTTGGCTGGGGTTGGGGACAATGTTGTATGAAAAATCCATACTGTATCTTTAAACACTAGAATCACACTTAGCGTGGCAAAGTGCTGGTGCTAAAAGAAATGAAGAACCTGAAGCTGATTGAGAGAAAAACTTTTCCTCCAGCGATGAAACAGATGGCTGGTTCTCTTTGAAAACCAGATGAAGAAGTTGGCTGGGGTTGGGGACAATGTTGTATGAAAAATCCATACTGTATCTTTAAACACTAGAATCACACTTAGCGTGGCAAAGTGCTGGTGCTAAAAGAAATGAAGAACCTGAAGCTGATTGAGAGAAAAACAGATTCACCGTCTCTGATGTCGCACTACTTAGACTACTATGAATGGCCAGTGGAATCACTCACAGATGAGAGCGAGAAAGATGATGTTGAGCCCATGTAGCTGAGCTATGATAAGTTAATGTGCAGGTGCTGCTGTTCTGCTGTATAAAGTAGATGTTCAGTTCAGTTCAGTCACTCAGTTGTGTCTGACTCTTTGCAACCCCATGAATCGCAGCACGCCAGNTGAAATGGACCCTCTGCAACTCTTCTGCTGGGAGGGCTCTGAGGCTGGTCAGCAGTAACTCCCCCATAGTCCTGGTGGTGACCCAGCTCTCTGAACCTCCCAAGGGCCTGGACCAGTGAGTGTGTGCGGGTCCCAAGGTGCAGCTCCTGGCCCACATGGCTGCCACTGCCCCAAACCACTGGCCCAGACCCTGGACACCCAGGGAGATGGGCCAGGCAGCCAGAGAGCAGGAGGGGACTGGCTTGGTGGGATTTGGAGGGCCCTGCTTGGTGTGCACGGCTGAGTCCTGGAGGGCAGATGAACCTTCCTCAGAAACTGTTGGAGCCATTGGAGAAGGAGATAAGCCTCCAGCAGTGACTCACCCTCCTCTTCCCTGATGTTCCCTGGCCAGGCAGGTGGCTGGCAATCATCTGATGAAATTGGCTGTGGATGGGAAACCCATCTTGTCTTGACCTCAGAGGGCTCAGGATGAGACACTACAGTGTCAGCCACATGACTCAACCACCTCCTCATTGCCCCTGGAGCACAGCCCCTAGCAGCAGCCTGAGGAGACCTGGGACCACAGGACAGTGGCTCCCCTGCCAATGCCCCATGCCGGCCAGGATCACTGTATTGTGGGGTCAGCACACAGCCAGTGTTCAAGACAGGAGCATAGGCCTGCCGATGAACTCCCAATTCCTTCCTACCATCGGGGGACTCCCCTCTCAGGGGAGGACTGGACTCTGTCGGGAGGTGAACCCCAGTACAAAGTGCCCTTTGTCAGGCCGGTCGGGGGCCCTGCCTCTAGGACTCAGATGCCCTCTCCTGCTGGACCCCATCTGCTGGGCAGACACTGGCTTGGGGCAGGGTTGACCCACAGGTGCGCAAGGGTAGTTCTGTGCTCCCCTGGGAGAAGGCAGGCGGTGTACCAGGCCAGAACCCAAGCTTCAGTCCAGCTCAGCCCCAGAGACAACAGCGTGCACACGTCTCTGCCTTCCAGGGGCCTCGGGAGGGGTTGCGTGCCAGGATGATGCACGACCTCTTCCCAGCACTGGGAGACGCTCTGGGAAAACGGTAACTGTTCCAGTCATGCCTGAGCCCCCCAGGGACATCTCACACACACACCCTCCCGCCTCGAGGCGGTCCGCTTCAGCGCAGAGAGACACAGCCAAACTCAAGGCCGGGCGAACCCCGGCGCGGCGCCCAGGTGGGAGCTAAATAAATCCCCACGACCCGGCCCGCCCCTCCAGTTCATGAGAAGACATCAACCGACTCTGCCGCTGGGCCTCGGCCAAACTGGACCCTTCACAAAGACGACAAAACAAAATTCCCTACCCGGTCTCTGGAAATAACCATTTTCTGGCACAGTCTCAGTCGGTTCTAGGGCCGCGGCCTCATCGCAGCCACGGCCTCCAGGGCGCGCCCTGGCCCTGGGCCCCGGCCCCAGGGGCGGCGAGGGCCAACCCCGGCAGGAAGATAGGTGCCAAGGCCGCCCCGGGGCGCGGCAAGGGGCAAAGGCCGTCAAAGGCTGGCGGCGGCGGGCGGCCCGCGGAGATCTCGGGCTCCAGGGCTTCGGTGGCTGAGGCCAATGGAAGCGGGCGGCGCGCGGGCCCCAGCCGGGCCAGGCAGGCTGCCAGATGGCCGAGCAGACGAGACCGCACGTCGGCAGGGACGCCCTCGCAGCCAGCCAGGAAGCGATTCACTTCGGCCAGACACTCACGGAAGCCGGCGCGATACTTGCCCAGGATGGCGGGGTCCGAGCGGAGGGCAGCTGCGGGGGTGGCAGGGACAGGCGGTCGGCGCCAGAGGCCGCAGCCCCGGCCCCTGAGCCCTCGCCGCCGCCCTCGCCTCACCTGTCACCTGCACGCGCCGCAGGCTCTGCAGGTGCCTCACGGTCAGCTCCAGGATGTCCGCCTTCTCCAGCTTCGAGCGGCGGGAGCTCTGCGGGCGGGGCCGGTGAGGGCGGTGGGCCGCCCAGGAAGGCCGGGATTCCAGGCTCCCCGATCTCGCCCCCTCTGCTGCCCTCACTTTCACATATGGAAACTCCAGTACTTCATTTTGTATATAGTGCAGAAGACTAGATTTCCTTAGGGAAACCACTGAATCAGCTTCTTCGCTATTGCTCAGACATTTGAGGATGCTGTAAAAAATCTCGAGAGCAGAGTGAATAAACATGCATATTCTGGCATCAGAATGCCTGGGCTTGAATGTTGGTTCTGCCATTTCTTCGCAAAGTAACCTTGGGCCAGTTACTTAATTTCTGGATATAATAATGAAAAGCCTACCTTCAGAGTTTGTTACAAGGAATGCAGTTGTAAAAACATGTAAGATCCTTGGAACTGCGCCTTATTTCTTTTTTTTTCTTTTAAATGCTATGTAAGTGTTCAATATCTTTGCTATTATTCCTTGTTGAGACTCACATTTAGCTTTTAAGTTTTTTCAAAGAATCTTCTTAAGGTGAGATGATTATAGTTAAGCTTATGTGCATCTGGTTTTCAAGCACTTTAGAAGCAAGGCAATTTATGCAGTTTCTTACACGTACTGTAAATTATCTGTGTGAGAAATATATTGATATTGTGTGTTCTGATTGTGTGATTATCTTCCATTTAATTTTCAGGAGGATCCTCATCGACACTGGAGAACCATCAATCCCAGAATATATCAGCTGTTTAAAGCAGACTCTGACGGAATTTAACACAGCCATCCAGGAAATCATAGTGACCCATTGGCATCTTGATCATACTGGAGGCATAGCAGATATTTGTAAAAGCATCAATAATGGTAAACAGAAAATATTAAGTTCATTGAAGAAAACTGTGTTTTCAGGATCATTTAATTCAGTTAACAGAGCTAAGTAAGCTAGTAAACCATTTACTGAGTACCCCATAATTAAATGGTACTTTCAGAAACTACTGTAACTTGAAAACTAGCCCCAGTTTTAACAAAGGAAAAAAAGTCCTGTTTTCTACCTCTGATCTCTTTTACCTGGTATTTTTCCCCGTTGCCCATAACAAAGGTCAGTTTTAATTTAGTTTGTGTGACATACTATTTCAGATTAAATGCTAAGCAGCTACTGTTGAATGTTTACTGTGTGCCCAGCACTATGCCGATCACATGGCCTGAGTACTGTGAGGTGGGTGGTTCTCACCCATATGTCTTCCAGAGCATAAGGCAATCACTGTGATAAA
>SJYX01009487.1:89933-117043 GCA_006410675.1 Oreotragus oreotragus
AAATATATTTCTTATGAGTCTAAATATTCTATTTATAATCAAAACAATCTCAAATAAACTAGCACATTTTACATTTAAAATTGTTCCTGTCAATGTACACACTGCTATATTTAAAATGGGTAACCCAACAAGGACCTACTGTATGCCACAGGGAACCCTCCTCCCCAGCCCCCACCCCCCACCACCTTGTTCCTTCCTTTTTCTGGCATTCACAGAGTTGCAGAAGCTTCCAGCACTGGCTGTCCATCTGACGAAGTGACTTTTGCAGCTATCTAAGGCCAACTATCTGTCCTCCTAGATGCAGGCTTGAGTTGGCCAAGTCCCAGTAGGCTGATGGTCCCAGGGGCGTCTCTAGGGACCACTGTTGGCCACCAGGCAGGAAGGATAGTGGGGGAGTCTGTGTGGGAAGATAAGTGTATTTTCCAGTCCAGACACTGGGCTGCAGCTTTGGGTGGGGGGTGGTCTTTCTCACATCTGGCTCCCATGACAGCATTCCACAACATTCAGACAGTGTCCCTCGGGGGCCTGCCAGGTGCTGTCTGTGCATGGGCCCTTCCCAACCTCTGACAGGGGCGTGGCACCTGCACTTGGACCCTGCCCCTCAGCATTCCACAGGCACATGGGTCCCAGGATATCAGAGACACCGTAGAGCATGACCGGCAGCCCCATCCTCCTGTTCCCTCCTCTCCTGCCAAGGGGCAACAACCTGTGGATTCAGGCAGCCAGGACCAGAGTTGCCATGTGACCAGGCTAGAGTCATTGCAGGGTCTCTCCTGGAGCATGGGAGTTGGGTGCTGGGAAGATAGAGTGGCAGAGGCTGGGGCTGGAGGAACCCAGGATTCAGTATAGAGAAGAAGGAAGCAGATGACCAGGACCCTAATCCTAACCCTGAGGGGCATCTTTCATTTTTACAGGCCAGCGGACCAAGACACCTTCCCTCGGCCCTTGATGCTGGGCAGTTGGAGCATCCCCCTCAGCACCTGATGCATGACAGCACCTCCCCCGAGGTCTGGGCATTGTCAACATCTTTCTCCATTACTGAATGTTGACACCTCTCCACACTGGGGAAGCCACGTCCCCCCAGTTCTGCGTGGTGACAGAGCTTCCCACCCTGTCTGCCTGTGATGCCACCTCCCTGTGGGCTTCCATGGGTGCTTCCCTCTCCAGTCTCCTTGGACCACCATTCTCTGGAGAGGTACGCTTCGCTCTCCTTCTGCTGGTCACATCCAGACTACTTTCTTCACCAAAAAAAATCCCAGCTTTGAACCTCATCTTATTAACAGATCTCACCTTGTGAAGTCCACTGCAACCCTGGGGGTCCTCCCCATACCTTCTGAAGGTTCACTCCTGATTCCCTGTCACTGTCTCCAGCGGCTCCTGTCACTGTCCTTGTTGACTTCAAAATTCACACGGTTGATCTTCTGGACTTCCTGGCCTCCATGGGGCATCCTGGTACAGAGTTGGCAACTAAGCTTCCAATCCTAGGTGCTGGGTGTTGACTGTAGCCCTCAGATTGCCATCCACCCTGGAGGACACGCCCACCAGGAAGCCCCGCCCACAGGGCTCAGGTCAGAGTCTGCAGTACAAGATCCCTGCTGCTTTTCCAGGGTAACCTGGGGTCCTGCCTCCTCCCTCCACTCTCTCAGCCTCTTGTCTCAGGTTCTGCCTCCCGCTTCTCCTTGTGCCTTTCAGTCCTCTGGAACTTAGGGAACAAGTCTTCACCCTAACCTTTCTATCCACACAGCTGGAGCACTCTCTGCCCAGGGGTGGAGCCTGACTGAGGCACCAGCCTCTTCTGAATCTGACTGTTCTCAGTTCTCAGACCAGCATTCTGCCATCATCCTTGACCCTCAGAGTTCACTCCCAGTGCTGCTCTGGCAGGTCCTACAGTGGCTCTATCTCCCTGCTGTATACAAACACCCACTTCTGACCTATTGCTTTTCCACCACTGGCTGCAAGCCGCCACCAGCTTCGGCCTGGAATTTTGTAGTTCTTTGCCATGGCAAGGCAGCCAGTCTTGCAGCCAAGTGCTCAGTGGGGGCAGGTGGACAGGAGAGGAGATTAGAGGGTCAGCAGAGTGGTCAGAAGAACAAGCCTAAGCTCCTCTCTTCTCTCAGAAAATTATGGGAAGCCATGGGAGAGAAGGTTGTGTGTATAGTTCTTTGCCATGGCAAGGCAGCCAGTCTTGCAGCCAAGTGCTCAGTGGGGGCAGGTGGACAGGAGAGGAGATTAGAGGGTCAGCAGAGTGGTCAGAAGAACAAGCCTAAGCTCCTCTCTTCTCTCAGAAAATTATGGGAAGCCATGGGAGAGAAGGTTGTGTGTAGATCACTCTGGCTCTTGGCTCCACCACAGATTATGGGGTCAGGATAGAAGCATAGCCACTCTGCTGTATACACAGCAGCCTCAGTGGACAAGAGCACATAGATATAAGTGAGGTCATGGATGTTCTTGGGAGAGTTTTTTGTTGTTGCTACTGCTGTTAGATGGTTGAAGGGCTTAAAAATAAAAGCAAGTGTATTAAACGATATAGATACTGTTTTAAAGGTTTTAGGAAGTTTAAGTTAGTTTGTAAATGAAATCAAATATTAACCAAAGACCCCTTTATAAGTGGCCATTGTAACTTCATAAATAGGATATTCAGGTTTTTGTCTAGAACATATGTATTTTGTGATCATGTTGTTAGGTGCATACAAATTAAAAATAATTTCATTTAACAGTGACCTCAACCTTTTATTGTTATGCAACCTTCTGTATCTAATAATGCTTTGACTATAAGGTTTCTTTGTTAATCTGTTAGTAAAATTGTTAATATGGTCACATCTGCTTCCTTTTAGTTAACATTCACACAGTAGGTTTCCTTTCATCCTTTTACTTTCAGTTTCCTGTACCTTTATATTTCATATGATTTATGTCTTCTGTAAGCTGTGTAAAATCAGATTATTTTTAATCAGGCTGACAATCCTGGTCCTTTAGTTCCCCTGGATTTCAGACCTCTGCTCTTTAGAACTGTGAGGGAATACATTTCTGTTGTTTTAAGCCACCCAGTTTGTGGTGGCTTAAAAGCCTCCAAGACACGGAGACATGCTTCCAGGGCTATCATTTTGCCTGCCTAAAGCCTTTGCATCTAGTTCCTCTTGTCCAAAGCAGGTGACATTCAATGAAGTAACTAAAAGAAAATAAAGGTTCTATTACTGTATATATCATATTTTTGTTATCTTAAAAAAATTTTTTATTACTTAACAGTTTTTTGAATTGTTGTTTCATTCCTTTATCTTTGTGCCATATTTAATAATGGCCATCCGGGGATTTTCCTGGTGGTCCAGTGGTAAAGACTCAGTGCTCCCCATGCAAGGGGCATCGGTTCGAACCCTAATCAGGGAACTAAGATCTTGCTGGCTGCATGCCCGAAAAAACAACCACCACAAAACACAAAAAACAGAATCAAAAGAATGGTTTTTTGAAGAAGACAGGGATTTTCACATTCTGTAATCTTTGTTTTGTTTGTGGCTTTCTTTTAATAATACTAATATTATTTATGCAAGGAATGAGTCAAGTTAGAAATTTAGAATAATATAAACAATATTTAAACTGTTTTATGCACGTTAACAACTTTGGTGCCCTATAAGATTATTTTGGGGGAATTAATGGAATGATTAATTTATATGAAAACAATTTGGTTTTCCCCATTCCTTTTATTTATTTAAAATTTATTTAGTTTAAAATTTATTTTAAAAATATTTGATTATTTTTAGGTATTATTTTTATTTTATTTATTTATTTTGGCTGCAGCTTGTGGGATCTTAGTTTCCCAACCAGGGATAGAACCTGTGGTCCTGAAGTGAACGTATGAAGTCCTAACCACTGGACTGCCAGGGAATTCCTTAAGTATTTATTTTTATTTTTAGCTAACATATGCCTGAGATGTGCTGTTCATAATAGTAAAAATGTGGGAACAACCAATATTTATTCAAAAATATGAGACTGGTTAACTAAATTACACTTTATTCCATAATGGACTTTGTTGCTATGGGCAACAAATGCACATATGCAGCCATTAAAACAACTTGCATAAAAGTATGAGGCCTTACAAATAGCTGAGAAAAGAAGAGAAGCTAAAAGCAAAGGAGAAAAGGAAAGATATACCCAACTGAATGCAGAGTTCCAAAGCATATCAAGGAGAGATAAGAAAGCCTTCCTCAGAACCCTTCCTCAGTGATCAATGCAAAGAAGTAGAGGAAAACAATAAAATAAGAAAGACTAAAGATCTCTTCAAGAAAATTAGAGATATCAAGGGAACATGTCATGCAAAGATGGGCACAATAAAGGGCAGAAATGGTATGGATCTAACAGAAGCAGCAAAAGAGGTGGCAAGAATACAGAGAAGAACTATACAAAAAAGATCTTCATGACCCAGATAACCACGATGATGGTGTGATCACTCACTTAGAGCCAGAGATCCTGGAATGCAAAATCAAGTGGGCCTTAGGAAGCATCACTATGAACAAAGCTAGTGGAGGTGATGGAATTCCAGCTGAGCTATTTCAAATCCTAAGACATGATGCTATGAAAGTGCTGCACTCAATATGCCAGCAAATTTGGAAAACTCAGTATTGGCCACAGAACTGGAAAAGGTCAGTTTTCATTCCAATCCTAAAGAAAGGCAATGCCAAAGAAGGTTCAAACTACCACACATTAGCACTCATTTTCTCACACACTAGCAAAGAAATGGTCAAAGTTCTCCAAGCCAGGCATCAACAGTACAGGAACCAAGAACTTCCAGATGTTCCAGGAGTTGGTGATGGACAGGGAGGCCTGGTGTGGTGCAGTCTTTGAGTCATGGGGTCTCAAAGAGTCCAACATGACTGAGCGACTGAACTGAACTGTGAATGAAGCAGGTTACAAAATGTTGAGAGTAGCAGAAGGATTTTTTTTCCAATTTTCTTTTTTATTGAGGTGAAGCTCATGTAACATAAACTTAACCATTTTATAGTATATAATTCAGTGGCATTTAGTATATTTAGTACAACCATCACCTCTATCTAGTTCTGAAACATTTTTATCATTCCCAAAGGAGGCCTTATCTCCGTGAAGTGGTCTCTCCTCATGCCTCTTCCCCGTAGTTCTTGGCAATTACTAATGTATTTCAGTCTCTATGGACTTGCCTATTGTGGACGTTTCATATCAGTCGAATCATACGCTTTGTGGCCTGTGTCTGTTATTTTTCACTGAGCACCATTCACACTACAGCCTGCGTCAGTGCTCCATCTTTGGTTATGGCTGAGGAGCATTCTGCTATAAGGAGGCACCACACTTTGTGCCTCCACCTGCTGATGGGTTTGGTTCCTCCCCCCATTTCAACCATTCTATGACTAGAGCTGCTGTTAACATTTGGGTGCAAGCATCTGTTTGAACACCTGTTGTCAGTTCTCTGGGCATACCCCAGGAGTGGAACTGCTGGATCATATGAAAATTCTGTTTAACCTTTTGAGGAATGACTAGATTGTTTTCTGCAGTGGCTACATCATTTCACAATCCCATCAGCAATGTGTGAAGATTCCATTTTTTGGACATCTTCACCAACACTTATTCTCTTTTAATTATTATTATATTCATGCTAGTGGGTGTGACATAGTACATCTAGTTTTGATTTGCATTTCCCTGGTTCCCATCATTTCCAGTGATGTTGAATATCTTTTCATGTGTCTGTTGGCCATTTATGTATTTTCTATTTTAAAATGTCTATTTAAGTCATTTGCCCAATTTTTAATTGAGTTGCTTATCTTTCAGTTGTGGAGTTGTAAAAGTTCCAGGCATTGCAGATACTAGATTCTTATCTGACACATGGATTGCAAATATTTTTTCCCATTTTGTATAGTTTTTTCACTTTCTCAAGAGTGTCCATGAGTTCATTTTTATAGAAAAGATACATTCTTTTTCATTAAAACAATCTGAACACATATTGTCATAAACACATAGTGATTATCTCTGAGTAGATTGTCAATATTTTGTTATTTTGGAATTAACCCTGGCAATATTTTTCAAGGTTAGTAATTTTGCAAATTGGTAAATGGAAAGTGAAAGTTTCTGAGCTCATGTTATTATGATATGTGTGCATCTTGGAAAGGACCCGAGGTGTGGAACATGCAGGGATTTCTGAACACTCAATCCTAGCTAGAGGTGGGGATGCTATCACAGTCCCAGACCCAGCTGGTCAGGTGGAAAGCCCCCCTGCCCAGCCCACCTCAGTTCCTTGTGTCATCGGCATTCTGTTTTGTTTCCGTTTCTCACTCTGGGGCTGTCCTGGGAAAAGGAAACCGAAACTGAAGCTGAATTAGCCTATGTAGCTCTGACGTGGTTTGCTCAGGCTTTTAAAGGGCTGAGCTGCCAGGGCTGGAGAGCGCTGAGAGCAGAGGCAGCTACAGCCAACCAGTGTCTGCAGAGAACCTGGCACCAGAACCCACAGCCATGGTGAGTGGTGAGGCGGGTTCGACAGGTGGGGCACTCAGGCTCTGTACTCCCCTGCCTGGTGGCATCTCCCAGGGGAAGAATGCCTACATATGCACAGGCAAGTAGAGCTATTCAAAGCATCCAGTTCCCTAAGTTTGAGGGGAGGGACAGGGCTCTTTCTGAAATCAGGGTCTGGGTCCTGAAAGGTGGCTTCTGCCCAGCGGCCAACTCTGAGATCCCTTGGGATCAGCACAGGGCAGGAGGGTATTTTATTGGAGAGATGACATGAAGGTTGTGGGTAGTGGCTCTTCTGCTCCCTTGCACTCTCCATTGCCTGGGGTCCCCTTCCCGGTGGATGGGAAAGATGGAAAGGAGGGAGCTGCATCCCCGGGGTTTGACACTCACCCCACTGCCAGTGCTACACGTGCAGTAGTCGTGCAGTAGTCCCAGGACTTCTGAATCTGTGTGATGCCCACAGGGCGGGGACCTGAAGGTGAAGATGCTAGGGGGCGAGGAGATCCTGGTGCCTCTGAGGGACTCCATGATGGTATCCGAGCTGAAGCAGTTCATCGCCCAGAAGATCAACGTGCCTGCTTTCCAGCAGCGCCTGGCCCACCTTGACAGCAGGGAGGTGCTGCAGGAAGGGGTGCCCCTTGTCCACCAGGGCCTGAGAGCTGGCAGCACCATCCTGCTGATGGTGCAGAACTGCAGCGCCACCCTGAACATCCTGGTGAGGAACGACAAGGGTCGCAGCAGCACCTATGAGGTCCAGCTGACGCAGACTGTGGCCATGCTCAAGCAGCAGGTGTGCCAAAAGGAGCATGTGCAAGCGGACCAGTTCTGGCTGTCTTTTGAAGGGAAGCCCATGGATGATAAGCACCCGCTGGGGGAGTACGGCCTCACGACCGGATGCACCGTGTTCATGAATCTACGTCTGCGGGGTGGGTAGGGAAGGGCCAGGAGGGCCTTAGGGAGGGCTCCCCATGCAGCGCAGTGAATAAAGTTGTAGCAAAGCCAAATGTGAAGTGTTCATTCCACCCTGTCCAGCACCCCACGTCATCAGCCCTCCATTCGGCACCCTTCTGGTGAGATTGGGGGAAGGGTGGAGGAGGGACTGGGTGAGGGGACCCAGGGTCACTGGGTGGTCACCAGGCTAGAGTGGCCAAGTTAAGGGACAAACCTTGTGGGATCAAAATGGTGACACCACCCCCACCCTCTGGAGAAACTGAAGATGTGTCCTCAGCTCTTTGGGAAATTAACTTCTAGAGAAATAAAAAGAGGCAGTTCTGTTGAAACCCATCCCTGTCTTCTTTTTGAGCCTCAGTCAGCCCTGCACAACTAGTCCCCACCCTCACAGCTGGGTCAGCAGATAGCACAGGGAGGGAAGAGGCCTGGCTGGGTCCCATAGGCCACATGGTGAGTGTCCCTGGAAGTGGTGAGGGGCTGAGTCCCTAGGGCCTGCCTTGGCCAGTTGTAAGGGAGCCTCCCCAACACCAGCTGGGGGCTGAGGGCCTCCAGGACCCATCAGAATACACTGTCCAGCCTGCATTGGTCTGGAGGGAATTGGGTACTGGGCCTTGGGCACACACATCACCATTAGGGTGAGCTGCTCCTTCAGAGTTCACTTCATGGCAGGGCCACAGCCAGCAAGTGAGGGGGCACCCGCGATGGGGGTTCCTATTGTTCACATGGATGGGAGGGGAACAAACTACACCTGCTTCCACACTAGATGCTTCTTTCTGTGCCAGTTTCCAAAGTGAGTCAGCCGTGGACAGAATGCGGTGGGCAGGGAGGGGGACATAGAACCTACACCCTCTTGGGCCAAAGTCCGTGACTCTGGTGACACTCAGACCTCAGCTTTCGGACTCTTCAGGGGCATTTGGCTGGAGACCCAGACCCCTTTCTGATCTGTGGGAGTTTGCATCTGAGCTGGGGGTCCCCCAGGTCTGGCTTGCCTATGACACTTATGTGTAGACACGCAGGTGTGTGTGTGTGTGTGTGTGTAGGGGGACTCCTGGCTCTAGCCTCATTTCCTGGGCCCCCACCCTCAGCTCTTTGTCATACTGTAACTTAACAAGTGTGAGCACACCCTCCCGGTGACACCCTCCTTTCCTGAATACCCTCAGCAGGGTCTGGGCAAGGTAGGGTCCTTCTCCAAGGTGCCTCTGGGCTGCTCACCCTTCATGGCCTCTGGCTCAGAGATCTGTGGTTGGCTTGGGTGAGGGGGTGTGCAGCAGACTCAGCCCTGGAGGAACAGAAGGGATCTCCTTTCCTCCCATTCCCACCGTTTTCAGCTAGGTCGGGTTCTAATTTGCACACTCTGGATCTCAGTTTATCCCTCTGGACCCAGAGGGAATGGTTGGAGAAGTGCCTCAGGGGAGCTGGGAATGGGGGCGTGGCTGGCCGTCCATCGCTGCTGCTATTCCCACCTCAGTCAACAGGGGGAGCCCGCCGCCCTGCAGAGGGTTGGGAACCGACCCGGGATCGCGAGGGGGGCGGGGCTGCGCTTCACTGCGACCAATAGCTGCAGCTNTCACTTCCACTGTATAATCATAAGGGATTTGATTTAGGTCATACCTGAATGGTCTAGCGGTTTTCCCTACTTTCTTCAATTTAAGTCTGAATTTGGAAATAAGGAGTTCATGATCTGAGCCACAGTCAAATAAATAAAATTAAGAAAACAAAACCCATCAACCTCCACTGTAAGCAGAAGTGTCCTTGCTTAAAACTTCTCAACTCTCCCACCTCTAGCAGGACTGAATATAAGTCTTTAAGTTAAAGGGTCCAGAGATAGGAAAGGAAACCGCGCACACACACACAAAGAAAAAACCAGATGGAACCAGCTGGGCCCAAGATGGTGATGAATGTGATTTCCAACAGACTCTGAGTCTCCTTGTACCTCCATCTGACTACATTAGCATATTAAATGACACATCCACTCGTGGCCAAGACTGGACATTAAGGACCAAAGAACAGAACCCTACTCCCTTGAGAAAGCCCCGTCCCTCCCCCCGGTAGACTAAGGCATCTGCCTCCCCACTATCAGCCTCACTGCTCACCCTTTACTCTGTAATTTAGTTCCCTTTTCTCCATTCTTTGGCCACTGAATAAAGCTTCTGATGTGTTGATTTCAGCTTCTGTTCTGTCATTTGACCACTTAGACCTGAATGAGAGTGAAACCCTCCTCCACTGAGACAGAGAGCTCAGGCTCGGGCCGAGCAGGGGGATCCAGAAGACCTAATTTGATAAGAGGGGGCGCTGTCTGAGGTCCCAGTTCCAGCCTGCATGTGGCATCATCTCAAGAACTGGGGCTCCGACAGACCAACCCATGACAATGACGTCAGAGAGTCATGGCCTGGACTTCGCCAACCCTGGGAGGGTCCATGGGAGCCAGCAAGGACTGAGGCTAAGCCTTGTGTACGCCTGCACTTTCCTGTGAGGGGTTCCACGTCGCCGTCAGCTTCTCTGAGACTGTCATTCTTAACCAGGGCATGTTTGTATCAGAAGCATCTGGAGGGTGTGTGAGAAACGGAGTTTCCTGGGCCCAACCCAGGACGGTCTGGTTCTGCTGATCTCAGGTGGGTCAGGGGTGCTGCTCTTCGGGTGATTCTGATGGGCACCCCGTGAAGAACTTCTGCGCAAAGCACAGGGATGAAAGCAAGTTCTGTCCCGGGGGAGACATCTCGTGTAGCTGCCACGGGGAGGAAGGGCAGCGTGGAAGCACCCGGCTTTGTTTCTGTTTTGTACGTATTGCTCAATAAATGAATCCGTGCGGAGGGTGGAATGTGGCTTGTTTATCAGCTGCCTGTACGCGGGATCACAGTCTCGATGCCTGAGTCACTCTGGCTCCCACCCCGGGCTCAGTAAGTATTTTGTAAAGGTCATTTTGCCTGGCTCCTCCCCGTGGCTGGAACCAGTGGGCTCCTAGCTTTAACAACAGTGATAATTGAGCGCTGCGGGCCTGGTCTCTGACTGTGTGTGGTGCTGCCACCCAGAAGGTGTGTACTCGGAGGAGGCCCGCTCTGCAGGTGAGAGAGCCCGTGAGCAGGACCTGGGCCCTGCGCCACTCTCTGGAACCCCCATCCCACCCCTCTAAGTCATCACAGAGTGCCAAGCTGAGCTCCCTTTGCTGTACAGCATCGTCTCACTAGCTATCCATTTCACACATGGTAGTGTATACACATCAAAGCTACTCTCCCCTTCCCCCTCCTCTGTTAAAGTGGAAATATTGCGAATGAATGAGTCAATAACAGGAGCGTTCTTAACGTAGTTCCCGGCACGTGATAGGTGCTTAATGGATGGTGGTTTTTATTACTAAGAATGGTATCTGCTACCTTGTTTGTTTTCTTCTTGGGTTGTTAAAAAAAGGGTAGCATACCTTTATTGGTCAAAACACACTTGGAATATGGTATCCTAAATCTAAGGCATCCCACGTAGTATAGAGATAAAGAATCCACCTGCCAGTGCAGGAGATGCAGGTTTGACCCCTGGCTTGGGAAGATCCCCTGGAGAAGGAAATGGCAACCCTCCCCAATATTCTTGCCTGGAGAATCCCACGGACTGAGGAGCCTGGTGGGCTACAGTCCACAGGGTCGCAAGAGTTGGACATGACTGATCACACGTATGTACCCAGATAGTCTAATTTATTTATTAATATGATCCAGGGCAGGGCCTTCTAGATGGCAGGCAGTGTAGAAACCACGTTATGTAAGAGATGGTTGGGACACATTGGGAGAGCTTACCCCCCAAAATAAGACCTGTAGGAGTACTATAGATGACTTAGTAGATAATGTATGATCAAGTATAAAAAATAGTAGATATATTTGGGGAAATCCTCAAAGGGGAGGCCAGGGCTCATAACTTACCTGGGCAGATGCTTAGAATCTGCTCTGATACAGAGGGGCTGTCTCCAGCAGATTACATCTCTCTGAGGCAGCATCATGTCTGTCTGAACCTGTACTGCGCCTCTTGGGTCCAACATTCCGTTCAGTTCAGTTCAGTTGCTCAGTCGTGTCCGACTCTCTGCGACCCCAAGGAGTGCAGCACACCAGGCCTCCCTGTCCATCACCAACTCCTGGAGTTTACCCAAACTCATGTCCATTGAGTCTGTGATGCCATCCAACCATCTCATCCTCTGTCGTCCCCTTCTCCTCCCACCTTCAGTCTTTCGCAGCATCAGCGTCTTTTCAAATGAGTCAGCTCTTCACGTCAGGTTATAACAGCATTGAATGAGCATTTGTCTCATAAAGCAGAGAAGCAGACCTGGAGAACCACTTAAAGATTCCAAGGTCTTTTGCAACCCGACCTTAAGTTTCTGTGCTTCTCCCTCAGTCCAGCCAGCGTTAGAGCATATTCAACTCTCTTTTGTTGTTTAGTCGCTAAGTCTTGTCCGACTCTTTCGCACCCCCACAGACTGTAGCCCGCCAGGGTCCTCTGTCCATGGGATTTCCCGGGCAAGAATACTGGAGTGGGTTGCCATTTCCTTTTTGACCCAGGGATTGAACTCACATCTTCTGCGTTTCCTGTATTCACAGGTGGATTCTTCATTGCTGAGCCACCAGAGCACTCAGTTAATTACCTGTTTAAGAGGATTATATTTTTTTCACTGAAAGAATTCAGTAAATATGGGCTACTCTAAGATAAACATCACTAACAGTGTTCTCCTATGCAGTATCTTAAAACTACAAACATAGGAAACCTCTGAAATTGACTAACGATATTTGGGGATTCATGAGACATTGTCTCACATAAGTAATTGTCAAGGAACAAATGGAAATATAAGGCTGTCAAAATTGCAAGGGGTTTATACTGTCATTAGTTTAACTTCATAGGATACTTGGATCCCTTCTGTACATCCCTGCCAAATGGATGTTCAGCCTGTGCTTAGTGATGAGAAATGCATCTCCCTTGAAAAGAGGTACAGCCCTGAATTTGACAGCATGGACTTTAGGGCAATTGAGACTCTAGATTCAAATGCCAGTGCCACTTCTTACAAGCTAGCTCTATGCCTTTTGGAAGTTATTTGGGTCTTCACGTTCTCATTTGCAAAGTGGGAAAATAATGCTGCCTATGTCACAGAGTGAGTGTGAAATATAAAATGGTTGTCCCATTGCTTGGCACTTGGCAAACATCCAAAAATGGTAGTTCTTTTGTTTATTGAGGCAGAACTATTTACTAGGTTATTAGAAAAAAATTTCATTCTACGGTTGAAGTTTTTCTTCTTTATTTTGGAAGATCAAATAGGTGTAGAATCTAATGCCATCTTTAACTGACTGATGGTGGCTTTCTGGAGACCAATGCTCATAATATTATAAGGCTTTCTCTAGTAGGAAAGAAAGACAAAATGACTTAGTGATGGCAGGTTTGACGCAAGAATTGGGAAATGAGGGAAGCAGAAATTTTGTGAGTGGAAACATCTGGGTAGCTCATTGGATAGTTCTAATTTCCTCCTTGGGATCCTTCAAAATGTTTCTGTTTTCTCGTGTGCCCCTAATTCTTCTCATCTCATGAGCCCAGCACCCCAAACTTATATTTTTCCTATTCTTTTGCTGACTGGCTGTGCTCACATCAGTGATGCCCCTCTCATTCAGAGAGCAGGAACAAGTGCTGAGAAGCTGTCAAAAAGCCCTTGCTTTTTAAACAATTCTTCAAATGCAACAATGACTTATTGAAAGCACATATGAGTAAGGAGAGGCTGGTCTCAACATTTGATGTAACAGAGTGACAATTACACTTCGACTAAGCAAACACAAAGCTCTAAAGTGAGGCCCAAGCGCTGAAAACACAGAAAGCTTCAGGTCTTTTGGTGTGGGGACAACAGAGTGACTTGCCTTAATAGTCCCTAAGGGCTTCATTATATGATATCAGAAAACAATAATTGGCACACACAAGGCTGCCTCATTTGCCAGGAAAACAATAGGTTATAATCACCATACTCTGTTAAAGGAAGCAGGGAGGTCTCCAGTGCTCTTTACGAAGGTTAGCAACAATTAATTAAAATCAGGAAATACTATTGCTAAAAAGATTCTGACAATTTTATTATGTGAAACAGCCCATTCATTGAACAGTATTACTGCATAATTATAAATGCTTTTAACCTCAATCACATTTAGGTGGCATATTTAAAAGCAGAGGCTCTTCAGTGCTGTAGAGAGATTATAAATTAAATAGATAAGAAATAAATATGAGGGGGGATGAAGAGTTCATTAGATGAGATAGTAGATATTGATTTTATTTTCTTTCTACAAGCATTTCCCAAGTGCTTTTTGTAAGCCAGACACTGTACTGGGCCCCAGCAATGCTAAAGGAATGAGACGTGGTCACTTGCTGAGAGAGTTCTTAGTCTAGCAGGAGAAGCTAACATGTTAACAATAACTATAGCACAACTGAAGGAAAATAATTCTGCCTGGCAAAAGATGAAGGGTATGGCAGGCAAAGCTAGGAGGAGACATAATACTTGAATAGCACATGGAAGAATAAGCAGGAATTTGCTATTTTCCAGATACGCAAAGGGAGAGGTATCTTAAGACGTCATGATATTTTATGTTGTTTAGCAACCCCTATGCTGTACCATCACGGAATAGAGAGCCCAAAATGAATTTTGCTGGGGAAACATGAATTTGGGGAATTCTTATGGGAAGGAAGGAAATATTAGAAGTAAGTCTGAACTCAAAGGAGAGAGAAAACCTAAAATGTTTAAATACAAGGAAAGGCTGGAGAGGAAGTTGAATTACATGGTGGAGCAAAGTATGTGCTTAGACCAAGTCAGGAGAACCACATTTTAGTGGGGCTGTAGCCCTGACCACTATGATCTGATTTGGGTATGAGCTTTACAATATGTTTCAAGTCACAGCCACCTAGTTACTTCTTCAGGCTTTTAATAAGGGGCTGAACCAGCTTGCAATCGAGTTTCCTTCTAGATCTAACATGCCCCCATGCCCTGCAAGACTAGGGAGCTAGGAAAGACAGCCCCTGGAACATAGTAGGTGCTCCCTAAATTCAAAGGAATGAACTACAGCCTTTCTTTGAAGAACTGGAGGGAATGTGTGATATCTTGTAAAAAGAATTCAAATGGCATTAGACGAACGTCTGATTTTGCAAGTGGCTGGTGTTCTGTAAGTGGACTGGGGTTGGAACTCAAACAGAGGTGACTGGCAACGAGATAATGACACTAATAATACAGTAAAAGGGAAATACCTGAGGATCTATTGCCCTAGGAATGGCAAGAAAGAGGAGATAAAATATTGGTAGGAATGTCAACATTTGGGAATGCTGTTGTGGGACTTAAGTGGCTTAACCTGAGGTATCAGGTTTAATTCTCTATATTGAGACTGTGAGCCTGATCCATGTCCTTGGGGAGTTGGGCTAGATTGACTTCATATGTGATGATCAAGTGTTCTGCAAATAGTCAAGGAGGATCAGGAGCCACATATCCACCTTGTCCTGAAGAAAACTCATGAGACTCAGTGGGGAGGCCGGGGCAGGCTATTACCCACCTAATGGAGAACATTAAACTTAATGCCAGCCACTAGCCCTTCTAATCCTTCTGATTATATTTTATATTCTCCTTAACAGTTTTCAAAACACCTTGGTAAAAACCTTATCTGACTGGTCCATGGGGATCAGTGTGTCATGGCGAGAGTCCTAGGAAACCAGTAAGGATCTACAGATCTGCAGTTTTGCAACAACACTCGGCATACCACTGTCTGAAGCTTCCGCAGTTTGCAGAGGCAATGGTCTTGTCACGGATGGGTTCCCAGAGATCTGAGCAGAAGGAAGTCAGTGCAGGAAGGCACCTCAGTGTGAGGAAACGGGTGCCTTGAGGAACTTCTCATCTTACCATTATCACAGAGGCTTTAGGGCGTAGCAGTTAAGTAAGGGTGCAAATACCAAGGTGGAAGTGAGTAGCAATTATCCCTGAGCATGGCACTTTCCCATAGGTACCTATAACAATTTTGTGAAGAAGGAATTTTATTCACGTCAAGCTCTTTGATAAGTGATATTGTCTCAACAGGTTATTATATAAAAAAACTAAAAAAGTTAAAGTATTCATATTGTCACTGCTTTCTATTAACGAATAGTATGAGTAAAAATGATGTTTCTATTCTACCTACCAAAAATAACCACTTAATATTTTACTGTAAATCTTTTATGAGTTCTGTCTCTCTGTCTCTCTATTTTGTGTCTATATGTGGGATCATTCTGTATATATTAGTCTGAAACTATGGATATTGTGGATATGTTTATATATTGATAGATATAAATGTATAATATTTTAGAATAGCTGCATAACATTCTATAGTGTATATCATAATTTCAATCAGTGCTCTACTACTGAACATTTATTTTATTTAATTTTGTTGTAAACATGCTGCAACAAAAATCCATTTGTATGCTATTTACGCTTTCAAGTCTGTAGGCTGAGTCCTAAAAAAGGAACTAGAAGGTCAAAGGCTATAGACATTAAAAATTTTACTTTTCAAAAGAAGTTGGGTCATTTAACATTCCCAATATCAGTATTTGAGAGTACTTATTTTTGTTACCTTTGGCATCACTTGAAATGATGCCACTCAAATTTTTACATTTTTGCCAAATTGACAGCTGAAAACTAGTAACTCATTAGTGATATAGTTTGTTCATTTTCTATGTTTACTGTATATTTGTATTTTCTTCTAATTGCCCATTCATAAGTTTTGCTCATATTTGAGTTATTTTATTTTGAATTAATTTTTAGGAACTCATTATATGTTCCATATTAACCTTTTATTGACTTTTTCTTCTGAAGACAAGTGACCTTCAAAGAAATGTTTAAGAAACAAAACTGTTTATTCAAAGAAACTCTCGTGCTAAAGGTCAATACATGCCATGAGGTGGGGCTGCAGAATGTGGTATTTAAATACTATTGCCCACTAAAAATACATCACAATTCTTTGGAAAATTGGCTAATTCCAGATCTGGGACACAAAAGGTACAAGAAGCACCTAGTTTCCTGACATACTAGAGAAAATTTATCAAAGACTACAAATGTTCAGGAGCCAATCTGAGTCAGCTCCTGCTGGAAAAAGATATGAAAATGTTAGAATAAAAAGGACATTAACTGCAATGAATTAAAACACATCAAATGGTTTGAATTTTAAACCATGGGGTTTAAAATATACTTTAGAAACCTTTGGTGCAAAAAAACAACTAGTTGTAAAAACTTAGTTTATTTATCAATAAAGAAATCCGTCATTCATCCCACCTTTCCTATACCTCAGGGTAATCACAAAGATGATAAGTCTTCAGCTGACAAAGTTACTAAAGATTAACTATTACCAGTTGTACAAGGGATCAAGTGCAATGACTTCTGACGAATTATCTTGCTGCTGCTGCTGTTGCTAAGTCGCTTCAGTCGTGTCCGACTCTGTGGAGCCTCATAGACGGCAGCCCACCAGGCTCCTCTGTCCCTGGGGTTCTCCAGGCAAGAACACTGGAGTGGGTTGCCATTTCCTTCTCCAGTGCATGAAAGTGAAAAGTGAAAGTGAAGTCGCCCAGTCTTCTTAGCGACCCCATGGACTGCAGCCTAGCAGGCTCCTCTGTCTATGGGATTTTCCAGGCAAGAGTACCGGAGTGGGGTGCCATTGCCTTCTCCGGATGAATTCTCTTAGTGGTTCATAAGTCTGAACCCCTAATGAAATAAGGATCTAGGCAATGACCATATACTATTAATATCACAAAGAGCTCAATATGAACCAGATATTAAATACCTCCTGATAAACCTCTGCAATATTCTTGCCAAGATAATCAGAACTAACTGAGCAAATCTCTCACTATAGTGACCATATTACAGGAAATACAGGGGCCAGAGATGTAACATGTAAAATGATATCATGGGGATGATATCAGCAAAACTCAGACTATAGAATAAAAGACATGGTTACTGCAGCAAATTTCAAGACCAAAAGGAGAGGAAGATGGGGGGTCAGGGAGAGGAAATGATCTTTAGAGCAAATAAGACTAGAGAGACCTATCAACTAATTTCAATATATGGATCTTATTTTGATCTTGATTTGAATGCATACACTTAAAAATATGAGACAGTTGGCTGAATGCCCACACTGACTGTAAATTTAATGATATTACAAAATTAACATTAGCTTTTTAGGTAGGATCATGGTTTGTTATTTTTTAAAAAGACTATATCTTAGAGATACTCACTGACGATATTTACAGATGAAATGATATGCTGCCCGGGATTTGCTTCAAAATTATCTGGGTGTTGAGGGTGATAGTGAAGATGAAAGAAAGCTGCCCATGTGTTAACTGTTGAAACAAGGTGAGAGGTATTTGGAGGTTCACTGTACTACTCTCTCTACTTTCACATATGCTTTAAAATGTCTATAATGATAGCTGGTTGTCTTGTTAAAACAGAGTTGGGGTGTGCAAGGGTCTGCTGGCTCAGCCCTCATGGTCACATGCACTGAAACACATGGAAAATCTCTGGTATGCCACCAGGGCAAAGCTTCTTGAGAGCATGGAGTTTTGTTCTTTTTCATCCCTGAAGAATCCTGTGTTTAGAACAGTGCTTGGCACACAGTAGGTTCTCAGCATTTCGTGGCATGGATGAACACTTCTCACATGGTGGTAACAGATGTTAGGTTAGTGTCATCAGAATCTCTGGGTTACACCACAGAGGACTGGACACAAGCCTCCAAGATTTTGTCCATCTTGGGCCTTCTGGAGACTATGGGTGCAAACGAATCAAGTTCATGGCTTAGTTACAAAACCAGAATGTCAGAGATCTGTCTCACATCACAAGCTAAAGACTTTGACAGCCTCGTGGGCCATATGGCAAGGCTGGCCTAACTCACGAGGTCCACAGAGGTTCCCAAACCAGAGGCTTCCATATTAGCAACTGGAGAAGGCAATGGCAATCTCACTCCAGTACTCTTGCCTGGAAAATCCCATGGACGGAGGAGCCTGGAAGGCTGCAGTCCATGGGGTCGCTAAGAGTCAGACATGACTGAGCAACTTCACTTTCACTTTTCACTTTCATGCATTGGAGAAGGAAATGGCAACCCACTCCAGTGTTCTTGCCTGGAGAATCCCAGGGACGCGGGAGCCTGGTGGGCTGCCGTCTCTGGGGTCCCACAGAGTCGGACACGACTGAAGCGACTTAGCAGCAGCAGCAGCAGAGGTGCGTTAAAAAGGAGCACAGTTGTGCCATTTGCAGAGACGTGGATGGACCTAGAGATGGTCCTACAGAGTGATGTCAGAAAGAGAAAAACAAGTATCGTACATTAACGCATATATGTGGAATCTGGAGCAGTGGCACAGATGAACCCATCCACAAGGCAGAAACAGAGACACAGATGTAGAGAACAAATGTGCGGACACCGACATGGGTAAGAGAGCGTGGGATGAACTGGGAGATTGGGACTGACATGTATACACTACTGTGTAGAAAACAGACGACTAACGAAAACCTACTGTATAGCTCAGCAAATTGTACTCAATGCTGCGCGGTGACCTAATGGGAAGAAAATCCTGAAAGAGTGGATATATGTATACATGGAGCTGATCCACTCTGCCCTACTGTAGACACTAACACAGCATTGTAAAGCAACTGTATTCCTATCAAACTCTTTTTAAAATAAACTATGGGCTCCTGGGCACCACCTTCAGAAATTCAGGTTCCTATCTGCTGGCACAGGACCCAGGCAAGCGATTATACAAAACCCCACGGATGACTGTGAGGGCTATAAGCACTGTTACCCAGATTATCTCCTCAGCCCCATCCGGCCCGTAGCCTTCAGAGCTGTGGTCCAGTAGCAGCACTTCTATAGGGTCTCGCTCTTGGCAGGAGGCTGAGTGGCCTTGTCTTCTAGGGTGCGGAGCAGTCAACTGTGGACACACCGGTGGAGTTCCAGGTTCATCCTCCTCCTCCTCCTGGCTCTGCAGCTCAACTCAGCTCCATATTTGTTTTCTGAAGTTGAAACATTTTGCCTTTGTGGGCAGTCACTCCTCGGCCTCAGTAGGCAACCCTCTTGCCCTAGAGATGAATAGTCTTGCTTCTTTGTTTCTAACAAGGTAATTTACTAGATTCTGGAGGTGGGGCTTCCTGAGGTTGCAGTTACTCTCTGAGCTGCTGCTGCTGCTGCTAAGTCACTTCAGTCGTGTCCGACTCTGTGTGATCCCATAGACGGCAGCCCACCAGGCTCCCCCATCCCTGGGATTCTCCAAGCAAGAACACTGGAGTGGGTTGCCATTTCCTTCTCCAATGCATGAAAGAGAAAAGTGAAAGTGAAGTCGCTCAGTCTGTCCGACTGTTAGCGACCTCATGGACTGCAGCCCACCAGGCTACTCCGTCCATTGGATTTTCCAGGCGAGAGTACTGGGGTGGGGTGCCATTGCCTTCCCCGACTCTCTGAGCTAGTGCTTGCAATTGATACTCTCTCAGGAAGTTACCTGGGAGATGAGCCACCTCCTTAGCTTAGAAGTCTGGTTGAGTCTTCCCAGGCCTTGACCAACTTCTGCTTTCCTATTCTATAACCTTATTGATTAATCAAAACTATTGCTTACAGCTGCTGCTTAAGGGATGATGGCTCTGGAGTTCTTCTGAATACAGTTATTTATTGCTTTATTGATGTGCTACTTATTACTCTGTTAAGTACCATAGGGTGTTTAATTATGTGAAAGGGAAGTGCAAAGGCAGTTGCTGAAAGCTGGAGTTAAAGAGGCCCAGTACCTGAGTTCCTGACAATATGTCATAAAACAGCTTTAAAACACATGCACACACAACGGACAAACCTGGTTCCAAAGTTTAACGAGCTTGGAAACAGAATGGGCTTAGGGAGCTGCCTTGCCACGTTGCCGTCTGTTATTAGCCATAGCACAAGCAATGAAATCTTGATATTTTAAATGAAAAGGAGACTTTTTTTGCAAGGGGTGATGCTTTCATGCCTTTTCTATTTATTGCTGTTGATCGAAGAGTCTGTGCTAAAGGGCACAGCTAGAATAGCTGATGGGACTGAAAAATGACTTCTGTTAGAATGGGGTGGGGGCCTAAAATGCCCACAGGTTCCATGGACTGGAACCTCCTTTTTGGCAGGTAGTCACCTCTTGCCATTCCTGAAGGCAGTCATATTGCTCCCGGAGAAACTTTAAAAAGAAATGCAAGGGGTGAACTGTTGAAGCACTTATTGAATTTTGCATCCGTCCTGTCCCTGACTGGGGGGGTGAATTCCCTGGCGTGGTGTCAGCAAGTTTAATGCCTCAGAGACCTTGGTGAAGGTGTGCCATGTTTGAGTAAGCTCCTTACTGCTAAGTCCAAGTCCTGACCTGACAAAGAAAGAGAAAATTCCATTATTTTAATTCTTTAGATTGGAGGTTTTCAAGTTAAGCTCTGAGGCATCCTGCAGCTGCTGCTGCTAAGTCACTTCAGTCGTGTCCGACTCTGTGTGACCCAGAGACGGCAGCCCACCAGGCTCCCCTGTCCCTGGGACACTCCAGGCAAGAACACTGGAGTGGGCTGCCAATTCCTTCTCCAATGCATGAAAGTGAAAAGTCAAAGTGAAGTCACTCAGTCATAGGATTCTTTATTTCAAAGATGGGCAGTCTCACTCATCATGTGCTAAGCTGAGGCAGCAAGATCTCTGGGCAGAACATTTAGGTGGGGGACCTGGTGGACAGCCTTGCTGACCCCAGCACCCCTTCCCTCCTCTTGCAAGGCGAAGTCCTCCTCACTCTGCCCTAGGAATCTCACCTGTTGTGGGAAGGCTCCACAGTTTAGATTTAGGGAGGAGGAACTGCCTTTCTTCTTCTAGTCCCCTGTAAAATCAGGAATGTATAATAAATTAATATCTCAGGAAATGATGGCATCACAGAGACTAGCCTGTATGTATGCTTAATCACTTAGTTGTGTCCGATCCTTTGTGATCTCATGGACTATAGCCCGCCAGGCTCCTCTCTCTATGGGATTTCCCAGGCAGGAATACTGGAGCAGATTGCCATTTTCAACTCCAGGAGACCTTCCCAATCCAGGGAGTGAACCCACAAGTATGGATGTATAATAAATAATTTGTATAATGCTGCTGCTGCTAAGTCGCTTCAGTTGTGTCCGACTCCATGTGACCCCATAGACGGCAGCCCACCAGGCTCCCCCGTCCCTGGGATTCTCCAGGCAAGAATACTGGAGTGGGTTGCCATTTCCTTCTCCAATGCATGAAAGTGAAAAGTGAAAGTTAAGTCGCTCAGTCGTGTCCAACTCTTAGCAACCCCATGGACTGCAGCCCACCAGGCTCCTCCATCCATGGGATTTTCCAGGCAAGAGTACTGGAGTGGGGTGCCATCACCTTCTCCCATCTGTATGATGGGTTACACTGTATTACAAAGAGCTCCCAGCCTGGAGTAAGAAGGTGTTGCAATTATACTTCTGCCAGTTAAGTGGAACAGCCACTTAATTTCTCTGCAACTTGCTTTCTTATTAACAAAATGGACAAAATGGTAGCTGTACACAAGCTTGTGGTAGGTATTAGTTAAGACAATAGATGTTAAAAGTCCAGCCTTGTCCCTGATACATGGTGACTGAACAAATATTAATGTTCACTTTTTCCAGATAATATATGTAACATTTGTTCTTTTAAATAAGAAAAAAATAGAGGCCCCTTTTTGACTTTTAATGTAGTCCTTCTTAGAATTTTTGTTCCATGTTGAATATTATAGAGGCTGTATACTCATTAAGTAAGGTTAAGTAAAAGTTCAGGATTATAACGTTGTACATAAAACATAATGTTTTTTGAAAGTATATTTTTACAAACATATATTTACTAAAAGTTTTAAAAATATTTGTGAAATTGGGATCAAATATTGTATGTAGTTGTATATCCTACTTTTTTATACAGTTTTATCATGACAGGCTCATTTAGCAAAGATTTGTTTTGTTTTGGAACTTTAAACTCTGTTCCCAAGAATTCCCGGGAACTAAGTTTGCTCAAGTACATTTTTTTTTAAAAAGTTGTTTACAATACTTAAAAGCCCAGATTTGTCCTATGTAATAGAAAATGTCTGAAAGAAAATGGGTACTTTTCCATTACTAGGATTCAAACCTGCAGAGATAGCATAGCACCAGGGATGACTGTTTCATTCCTAGCATCAGGCAGTCAGGATTTGAATTACAGCTCTTCTACTTACTAGCTCTAACTTGACCTTGGAAAAGCTCTTCAACCTCTCTGAGCTCCAGTTTCACATTTGTAAAAGGGGAAGCTAATGGCACATAACCCAGAAGGATGCTGAGGAATGGTGGATGTAACCTAGGCCAGGCACTGCCTGGCACAGAGTAAGTGCTCAGTAAATGAACAGTACGCTGGCAAGTATTATCTGATTCTTAGATTCTCTTCAGGTGAGCTCACTGAGACGCAAGGGAGGGAACTAATCACAAAGAGGACTAGCTACTTACATTCATTCCTGTTGCCTTGGCTGAATTCTTCTGGAAGGCTTATCAATACCATGAAATAAGAGCATTTGGAGAGTGGAGGTCATGACTCCCTCTTCTCTTGTTGAATATGCTCTGTCCAGTGACTCTCAATGCTATGTTGCAAAACTTTTTTCCCTCAAGATGCTAAACATTAAAAAAAATACATATTATTAATTAGATTTTCTTTATTTTGTCTCTATTATAGCTACATGTTGATGGTGTCAAACTATCATAATGTTACAGAAAATCAGTGTTATAGAGTGGTTTAAAACCTCTTTGGCTTCAGGCAGACCTGGGCTACAGTTTTGCATAACATGGGCAAGTATCTGCTGCTGCTGCTGCTAAGTCACTTCAGTCGTGTCCGACTCTGTGTGACCCCATAGACGGCAGCCCACCAGGCTCCCCCGTCCCTGGGATTCTCCAGGCAAGAATACTGGAGTGGGTTGCCATTTCCTTCTCCAATGCATGAAAGAGAAAAGTGAAAGTGAAGTCGCTCAGTCTGTCCAACTGTTAGCGACCCCATGGACTGCAGCCCACCAGGCTACTCCGTCCATTGGATTTTCCAGGCAAGAGTACTGGGGTGGGGTGCCATTGCCTTCCCCGGGGCAAGTATCTAAGCCTCAGTTTTATCAACTGTGAAATAGGGATAATAAAAGGCACTCCTTTATGTATCTGCTACCATGATTAGCACATATTCAATGCTCAGACAGGCTGATGGAATCATCCCCAGGCTAAGTTTTAGGCATTATCTCCTGGTGTGTTGTGCATGAGAGTCCCCTTGCCTGCCCTTTCCAAACAGGTCCACTCTGATGCCTGGCTACATGACTTCACTGGTTCAATGGTTCCAGTATAAATTCTAATCTTCATTCATCTAGAATCTTAATAAACACTCCATCCTAAATGTGAGCCACAAGATCCATGTGGGCAAGTGCCTGCTGGTCACTCTCATGCCCACCCCGACTGCCTGGCTGAGCACTGATGACTCAACCAAATTTCCTCTCTGTAGCTCCAATAGGTCTCTACACAATCTACTGCTGCTAAGTCGCTTCAGTCGTGTCCGACTCTGTGCGACCCCATAGACAGCAGCCCACCAGGCTCCCCCGTCCCTGGGATTCTCAAGGCAAGAGTACTGGAGTGGGTTGCCATTTCCTTCTCCAATGCATGAAAGTGAAAAGTGAAAGTGAAGTCGCTCAGTCATGTCTGACCCTCAGCAACCCCATGGACTGCAGCCTTCCAGGCTCCTCCGTCCAGGAGTTTTCCAGGCAAGAGTACTGGAGTGGGATGCCACACAATCTACAACCTAATCCAAATACAAATCAGATTTGGGGGCATTTGGAGAAATGGAGAGGCACTCCCCCACATTGGAAGGATGATTTATGATTTCAAAGTCCTTTCATGCTCAGAAGTGAGATGACATACATAAAAGGACTGTGCGAACTGCTGAGTGCTCAATAAGTATGACTTAGTCCTCTTATGATATCGTCTTAGGATCTCACTCTCGGGGGAATGAACAGCAAAAAATTTTTGTCTCCACTTCCAAGATGGGGAAGTCCTGTAGCAGAGAGGCTAAGTGACTGGCTTGAAGTTACTGGGTTAGCCAAAACCTTTATTCAGGTTTTTTCCATAAGATGTTAAGGAAAAAACAGAATGAAATTTTTGGCCAACCCAATATATGAATAGTTGGTGGTACAAGTGGGATTTGAAGTCAGAGAGCTGACTCTTGAATCATTATATTATCACTGAGTACTTACCATGTGTCAATTACTGTACCCAGTCTTTTATCACTTACTTCTCCAGTTTTATACCATGTGATGCTATGAAACAGGCAATTTATATATGGAGCCACAGAGATTAAGGGAAGTAATTTGCTCATTTTACAACTAGAAAGTGATGGAAGTGATATTTAAACTTTGGTCTGTCTGATAGCAAGCCTGAGCCCATATTATATAGCTTCTAAAGAAAAGTGTTAACTGTTCAATATTAAATATTGCATAAACCATATATATATACAGCTTTAAAACAGTTAACTGATGTCTTATTCTGTCCTTCCTTTCTTCATTTAACAAACATCGATTAAGCCCCTCTGATGCTTTAGCTACTATACTAGACACAACAAAGAACTGCAGTTAAACGTCTCAGAAGCCATTGCTGATATGTAGACACTTCTGTTAGAATACTTCCCATAGTCCCTCACTCTGATGACACTTGAGTGTGCCAGCTTGGTTTCCAATTCCCAGCTCCTGCATTTTGCAGCTCGAGAGCTTCCTTTGGCTACCCAAAACCTGCTTTGTCTGCCTATGTGGTCAGCTGCGGGTACCCCGGAATTAATGCCTCTCAGGAACAACTTCATCCAAAGACTGATGGCAGCTGGTATATAAACACCCCAGCTCCATCTCTCAGGTGGGATAATTCTGATGTGTGTGTTCTACAACGGCTTCCAGAGTTTTCATGGAATTAAGCTCCAGGTGCTGACTTGTAGTTGGCTTGAGTTGGCCAAAAAAGCTGGTTAGGTTTTCCCATAACATCGAACGGAAGAACCCAGACAAATATTTTGGCCAATTCAATACATCTCCTATCAGTTGCCCTTCCCATTCTGCCTCGATTTCCTGCTCCTTATCTGGTGTTTCTTTTGCCTCCCAAAATGTCTCGGGGTCTACTTTTGAGGCAACCCCAAATGAGACTGGGTTCCTAAGGTTCTTATATCCTATCATGACTGGATGTTTGGATTCTCATGAAGGCAGGTAGTTAGATTTAAACTGCCTTAGGAGTTAATTCTTGGGCTAGTAGTGGTTTATCAGTGAGCTCCAACCAGTTTGGTACCAGGGACAAGTTTCATGGAAGACAATTTTCCCATAGACCAGGGGCAGCGGGGATGGTTTTGGGGAGATTCAAGCACATTACATTTATTGTGCACTTTATTTCTATTATTACATCAAGTCCAGCTCAGATCATCAGGCATTAGATCCTGGGAACCCCTGGTTTAATTCATTCTTACCATGACTTATGTGGGGTTGTCGAGAGCTATCACCTACAAGATCCTAGACTCTTAGTGGATATCAAAAAAAGGTAATGTACCAAACTTTCTCCTGAGAGGAAATATTCTTATCTTGCAAGAATTTACTTTGTGAGGCCCCCTGCAGTAAAGGATACTTAGGGAACAAGGAACTTGAATATGGTATTATTTTCATTTTCTTGAATCTTATTGTTTCAAAGGATATGCTTATTGCTCATGTTGTGAATGGAATACATTCCAAACTCATGAAGGGTTTGGGTGGGCTTTACTGGACAAATCTGAATGGGAAACCTGGGAGCCATCCTTAATTTCCTTAGAGAGCATTTTCATTTTGCTGTCCAACAAGTTTATTGAACCTTTATGGGGCTGACCCCCAGGCTAAGCAATGTGGAATACTCACAAACACACAAAGTGGATAAAAGAGCACAGTTCCATCTAAAAATTCTTAGGTCTGGGACAGCAATGGACAGGCCTCCACCACCTCCCACCCTCACCCTTTCAGAGCTCATTTGGATGGCAACACATTGTGTCCTGGAGAACAATCAGACAATCAGAATGACTTGGTAAATTTGCCTGATTTTAAAAATATAATCTCAGGGAGGGGAAATAGTCTGTCTACGAGACAAATGGTTACCAATCTTAAAATAGTTCTTACTTTATTTTTACCCAGCCAACAAACATTCTCTTTTAGAGTCTTAACCTAATTTCCCAGAGTTGCCTGGCCTATCTTTCTCCTCTAATTTTAATGTTCCACTCAAGTCTTTAAGGTCTCAGCTGGTTAATGTTTAATGCGTTCCACAACCAGTGTTTGATGTTTATACTTTATGGGGCTAACCAAATTTGTAGAGCAAATTAAAAGTGTGCAGGTCTTTGGCAAGCCACATTGAGATATGTGTTGCTCAGAAACCATCTCCTTGTTCTATACTGCATGCCCCAAATAGTTTCAATTAACTGTTCTCTGTTCTTGGCAATATATGCAGTTTTCTGCATTGCTTTTGGGGAGCAATTAACTTCCTAGATTTATAAACATCATACCCTCATACCCTTTCAGAAAGCAAGTCACAGCAGAGAGTGCCACCTCTCTGTGAAGTGAGAGGGTCAGCAACAGGTAACCTATTAAGCCAGACTGACCAAGGACCATAACAAAGCGTACTTGAGAAGGTGTGGGGGAAGCTGTGGGGGAGATGGGGGCAGGGC
>SJYX01009488.1:0-16650 GCA_006410675.1 Oreotragus oreotragus
TTCTGTCAGTGTCTCCAGACCTCACTGAACCTGCTTGTATAATTTAGCCAGCAAAACTTCTGGAACCAGTGAATTTTGCATTTTTGTGTGATGTTCTTAAAGCATCCGAATTAGTACCTGATACTTTTAAGCTTATAGGCATATTGATAATGATAATAGTAGCATTGACAAAAACAACGGTCGATGCCTCCTGCTGATCACTTACTGTGTGCTAAGTGTTTCTATGCACTAGTTTATTTAGTCTTTACAGGTTGAGGGATGGTGCCCCGTGTACCGAATTAATAAGAACGTATGACTCAAGAGCAGCAGTAGCTTATATTTGGCCCGGTGCCTCCGCGCCCAGCCCCTCGGTGGTACACGGGACGCTTGCTGTGTGAAAGGATCCACGGCCGCACCCCCTCACTCAGCCCGGGAGTCTCAGGGCCGCAGCTCAGCCCCCGAGCCTGGGTCCCTCTCTTGCGCACGGCCTGCCCTGGGGCGGCCCCGCTGGCGGTCGGGTGCGGCGCAGGGGCTCCGGCGTCTCTGCTCTTCAGCTGGTGACTCCTCTCCTGTCACGCGTGTTCTCTCCTAGTGGCCTTGCTCTCAGCGTGCCCGATGACCCGGAAGGCGCCAGCCCCGATCCTGGTTCGGGAAATGGTGGTAAGTACACAGAGTAAGAACAGGGGAGGTGGATGCTGGGCCGTGAGCCCTTGAGCTGGGACCCTGGGCCTGAGCTTCGGTGGGTCCACGGCCCAGCGCTCCCCTGGCGTGGCTTGGCGCTCCCAAGAGGGGCGCGGTGTTTAACCTAAATGTTGACCCGCTCCTCACCTCCTTTCATAAGCATCCGGCTAGGGGACTGGGTGTCCTTTGGGCCACACTTCATGAGTTTCATGTCTCATCGCCACGCTTGCACAGGGGGTTTGGCCAGTGTTTGCTGAGCTGAACGACCAGGGGAGGCTGGGTGTTGAGTCCGTGACTTGGTCAGGTTCAGAGGCTCTGTTGGGTCCTGCTCCCGAATGGCTGGAGGCCCTGGAGGGCTGCTGTCCAAACCGGAGCGTGCCAAGGCCTTCCTGGCAGGCTGCTGGATTCTGTGCGCTGGCTGGGGCCCGGCATTCCTACACGGGCCTGCCCTTCGGAGACACATAGCTGGGTAGACCACAGGAGACGGCGCTGAGCAAATAAGCAGTCTGCTGGGTTGAAGCTGGATTACGAGGAAACTTTCTGTTCTGCAGTTTGCGTTTTGCTAAGCCTTCCTCATAATTTTTGTTTCTGAGAGAAAGTGGACGCCCTCCTCAGTATCTGTGGGAAGTGCCAATAGTTTGCCTTGCTGGAATATCTTAGAGGCGTTTTGACTGGTGTTTTTTCTCCCGTCTCCAGAGTGTTGAGATTATGGGCAAAAAGGAGTTTTTAGAGCAGACAAGCTAAGTTTCACACGGTGAGAATATGTTAATTCTCCCTCAGGTTTCCTGTAGAACCTGGCAACTTTTACTTCAAGCGTGCAGTGCAGCAGGTCTGCTTTCTCTGCCTTCTGCCCCCAGGCCGTTGGGGCCTTGATCGGCCTGCTCCTTCATTCAGCCCTGGTGTGCATCGCTTCCTGCCAGGCTCGGGCCTCGCACTGGGGTTCAACCTGGATCACGGCTCCGATCACACCTGGAAGGCAGGCAGTTAAAGAATGGTCACGCAGCCAGCATGGGGGTGAGGAGCTGGGCGAGGGACCGAGAGCAGGTTTCCCCCCAGGAAGGAGCGGGGCGGCCGAGTGTCCCTGGCAGAGGAGCTGGCCTGGAGGCCTGGAGGGTGAGGGCCCCGGGCGGGGGCGCGCGGTGGCAGAGCCCGCCTGGCTGAGCGGCAGGCAGGCGGCTGTGCGCCCTCGGCCCGGCATGCAGGGCCCGCTGGCCGCCCCTGCGGCTCCCGAGCCTCTTCTTTGCTGAGCCCCGAGCGCCGTGCCCTCACCCCCTCTACCGGCCGCCCCCTGAAGACTCAGCTGCAGCCCGCGCTTCCCCGGCTCTGCCCAGACTGCCTTCCGTGCACTCTCCTCTCTGAACCTTGCATTTTCGCCGCATCTCATTGCATTTCTTCGTGTTGGCCACTTAAGGAGTATCCCGATTTGGACCGCTCCTCACCCGCCTTCCTTGGCCTAAGCACCGTGACCTCTGGCCTGGATTCTCCCCGCTTTCTCCTACCTGGTCTCCTCGTTTCTCTCTCAGCGTCTTTCATAAAGATTTGTTCTCAGCAAGGCAGCCAGAGGGAGCTTGTGGACCCTGAAGTCCACCACGCTACCCCTGAGCTCGGAGTCCTGGTGCCCTGAGGGGCCCTGCTCAGCCTGGCTCCCAGCACCTGCTCCCCGCTCTTCTGCTGTCCCTCTTTATTGCTCTCCCATCCATTGGCCTCTTGGCTGGTCCTCAGGTCCCCTAGGCCCCTGCCACCCCAGGCCTCTCTCTCTGCCCTGGCCGAGTCTGCCCAGAGGTCAGCCCTTCCTCAGTTAAACCACCTTATTTGTTTGTTTTCTTTTTTTTTTTTTTGCCGTGGTGTGCAGCATGCAGAATCTTAGCTCCCTGACCAGGAATCGAACCCGTGCCCCCTGCATCTTGCCCCTTGCGCTGGGAGCATGGACTGCCAGGGAAATCCTTAACCACCTTATTTGAAGCTGCAGTCCTCACCCCTCCCTTGCTGTTGGCATTTCCTGTCCTTACCTGCTGAATTGTCCTTCATGGATTTATCACCTTTGAATATGCTCTGTGATCACCATCGTTTATTGTCGGTCCCTTCTTTCATTTGTTCTGTTTCTAGAAGGGCACTGGGCAGAGAGTAGTCCCCCAGCGCCCCTTGGGGGAGGAGTGAATTCATTCATTCGCTCAACGCACATCTTCTTAGCGCCTGAGCAGTGCCCAGCACTGTGGCGCATGCAGCCGTCGGTTCACACGTCCCCGTCTTGCCTGCTGGGCGCCCGCTCGCCACTGCTTTCGCCAGCGCCACTCTCAGGCCACTGCTTCCCCACACCTCGCCTGGTGCTTGGCACAGTGGCGTGGTCTAATAGATGTTTGTTGAATTAGATAAGCTGTGGAAAGATCTGGGTTTTGGCTAAGTCTGGAATTGCCCTGAAGCAGCGGTCGGCAGTTTCTGGCCGCGGCCTGCTTTTGAAAGTAAACTTCTCTTGGAGCACAGCTGCTTGGCTTTCGAAGCGTCCGCGGCTGTTTTGTGTTGAGTGGTTGTGACAGACTGGGGGCTTTGTGTCTTCTGGCCAACAGAGCCTGAAATATTTATTGTCTTGCATTTTAAGAAAAAATGTGCCAAGCCCTGCTGTCAAGTCAGACAGGCTTTGTTTTAATTGCTGACGTATGAAGATGACATCCCACCCAACAAAACAGATTAAGGACCAGCAGTAGGAATAGGTATCATGGCAGTTCTGCTTTGCTTGCTGCCTGCATTCTCTGGGTCCGTCTTCTGATACTTACCAGGGGATTCCCTGGTGGTTAGACAGTAAAGCATCCGCCTGCAATGTGGGAGACCTGGGTTTGATTCCTGGGTCAGAGAGATCCCCTGGAGGAGGGCATGGCAACCCAGTCTAGTATTGTTGCCCGGACAGAGGAGCCTGGCGGGGTACAGTCCATGGGGTTGCAAAGAGTCAGACGTGACCGAACACCCCACAGCTTTTTACATTCTTCTGACATTTACATGGTTACATTGGGGCCAGTTTAAGTAACTTATAAATATTTGAAATATAATGACTTAACGGAGAAGGCAATGGCACCCCACTCCAGCACTCTTGCCTGGAAAATTCCATGGACGGAGGAGCCTGGTGGGCTGCAGGCCATGGGGTTGCACAGAGTCAGAAATGACTGAAGTGACTTAGCAGCAGCAGCCTCAAATCACGAGACAGAATATAACGTGGAAGCTGTACTTTTTTTCCTCCTAGTGGGGGTGAGGGGCGGTTTGCCTGTTGTGACGTTCTCCTGTGTCTGTTTTGCTTTTTTATAGTGCTCCCAAATGTGCTGGAAGAAAAGGTGTCTCCCACCCGAGCGCGGAACATGAAGGACTTTGAAAACGTAAGTAGAGACACTGAATTAGCATCCCTCAGGGCTCATGTCTGTGCCCGCTGTCCAGCAGCCCACAGGGAGCCTGGGTTCTCGAGAAGCATCCAAGCAGGATGAGGCAGAGTTTGGAGGAGTGCTGGGGCTCGCGGGCTCTCTCTGGAGCACTGTGGCATTCCTGCACGGCTGGCCCTTTGCATACAGGCCAGTTACGGGTTCTGACAGCATCAGCGATTTCCAGCCTCGGGGAGTCTGGTGTATTTCTGGCGTCCTGAAGGTGAAGATGTCACCATGGAGCACAGCTGAGAGGTGCTCAGGTGTTTCAAAGGCTTCCCCAGTAGCTCAGCTGGTAAAGAGTCCACCTGCAGTGGAGGAGACCCCGGTTTGGTTGATTCCTGGGTTGGGAAGATCCCCTGGATAAGGGGTAGACTCCCCACTCCCGTCTTCCTGGGCTTTGCTGGTGGCTCAGCTGGTAAAGAATCCGCCTGCAGTGAGGGAGACCTGGGTTTGATCCGTGGGTCGGGAAGATCCCCTGGAGGAGGGCATGGCAACCCACTCCAGTATTCCTACCTGGAGAGTCCCATGGACAGAGGAGCCTGGCGGCTACAGCCCAGGGGATTGGAAGAGTCAGACACGACTGAACAGCTAAGCATAGCGCAGCAGCGACATGTGGCAGGAGCCTCCCTGTGACGGAAGGCGTGGGACTTGTGGCCCCACCGAATCTGTCCTGTGACTGAGGTTTTCTGTATCAGCCCCATTTTACAGGTAGGGAGTCTTTAGACTCGGAGGGACCCACTTACGGTCACACATATGTGAGTGACAGAGCTGAAATCTGCGCTCAGGGTTTTAATGGCTCTAAAGCTGTTGATTCCCTCTGCCACGTGGGGCGGCCTCTTTGCGTCTTGCAGGCTGCGTCTTTGTTGAATGGAGCGGGAGTGATGTATTGCCAGGTCGGTGTGGGAATCGTCTAAGAGTGGGCTGCTCTGAGATGGGTCTGACTGCAGTGTTTTCTCTCTGCCGGCATTGTGCATCTCATTTGTTAGTGGATGGGGTCTGTTGTCAGGTAACAGGAAAATAAGGTTATTCCCCCAATTCCAATTCCGCTTAACAAGTTACCTGCTCAGCGTGCTCATTTATCATGGGAAGAATTAGACCCTTCTTCATTGGTAACCAAATGAAATCCATACTATGCAAGACACGGGAGATATTTATCAGGGAGAGGACGCAGGAAGCAGAGGGAAGGACGTTCCACAGTCATGCTTCTCTCTCCCCAGTTGTCTTTCCCGAACAGAATGGGACTGTCTCTGGATTTAATTTAGAACACTCATTACTGCTAATAGTTATCTGCAAACCACCAGTGACCAATTGAAGAAATGACTTGTCAGATCTCTAATGGAAACAAGTAATTCTGGAGCGTTCAGTTGTTATAATTTCAGCTGTACAACCTGATATATGCTGTGGGGTCTGGGGCCTCAAACAAATGAGATTTGATTGTTCCACATCGTGTATAATTAAAATGTGCTCCACTATTAAATGGTGGTTCGTGTTTTATCATAAGAGTAATAATAGCTACTGTTTATTGAGCTCTTGCTCTGAGCTGGGAACTGTAAGTGTTAAGCTCTTCGTATATATTACTTTAATATTGAAGCAGCTCCGTGAGATGCAGAGTTATTTAATTTTTGAAAGGCACAGCTTTGATTTTTGTTTCTAGATGGAAAAATCTAACAATCTTAAGAGTTTGAGCTTCACGTGTTGTCGCTGCCTTTTGAACTGGGAGAGATCTGAGAATTGAATCCAGCTCCCCGTTACGGACTGTAGCCCACCAGGCTCCTCTATCCATGTAATTTTCCAGGCAAGAGTACCGGAGTGGGTTGCCATTTCCTTCCCCAGAGGACCTTCCTGACCCAGGGATCGAACCCAGGTCTCCCACATTACAGACAGACGCTTTACTGTCTGAGCCAACAGCGAAGCCCCTTAGGGGAGAAGAGAAACGGAGGCCGAGAGACGCGAGATGGCAAGGCCGTTCTTAGGCGCGGTTTGTGCCCAGGGCCGCGGCCTCTGAAGCCAGACCAGCTGCTCATCTGCTTCTGCTGGGTGACCTTGGGTGGCCGTAACCTCTCTGCACTTTCTTTGTCTTTAAAACGGGCATGTTATTCTCTCCTGCTTCCCAGGGCTGTTGTGCAGATTCCCGAGGGAAGGGGTGTGAAGCACATGGGCCCGGCAGAGCCCGTCCTGGGCGCTGCGCGTCTCTCCTGCGGCTGCGGTTATGTTTATTGTTATTGTTTCTCTGCTCTGTCGCGTGGTTCGCACTTCCCTTTCTCAGCTGTGCTCCTGATGGCCCAAATACTGATTGTCCTAAAGGCAGGGGCGAGCCTCTGTGCCAGTATGTTTCAGGGTTTATGTTTTGGCTTTATGACTGTGCTCCTCTGGCTGCTGTTAGCGGGTTTTTTTTTTTTTGACATTAATATTTTTTATTGTAGCACTTTCAAGAACAAATTCTGCAGTTGAAATTGAAATGACAACATGGTTCTTACTGTCTCCCTTTCGGGTCTTTATAAGTCACTGAAAATTTTCATCTGGCCTGAGCTACTAAATGCAGGCTCTCTGTGTTGGGACACTTATAGGAAATGCTCTTGGCATCTAATGCTGATTTTAAAGTTCGCATACATATTAAAGAGAGGACTACAACACTTTGGACTTAAAGGGGAAACTCATGATTTCTTTTATTTTAGTCTTGGATTACGGATATCTGAACATCAGAGTCTGTTAACGAGGGTCTAGCAAAATACAGGCTCCTTGGTTTTGCTTAGAGTTTAGCCATTCATCAGGGAATATTTTCAAATCCATGTCCTGTGCCGGGGGCTAGGGAATTTGCAGTAGATTAAGTGCCCATCAGGAGACTCCCAGTCTGTTTAGGGAGATGGATAGGAAAATCATGCAGTGATTGAGGTTAAGTCCAGGGCGCTGTGGGGCATAGAGCGGCGGCCTGACCCTGGCTCCGGGGACTCTGGGCAGTCTCCCTGGAGCGGGTGTTCTTGAGTTGGGTCATCAAGACTAGTAGGGATTAGCCAAGGTGGGACACAGAGAGAGCATGACGGGATGACAAGGCTGGGAATCCCAGTGCCCTTGGGTTGGAAGGAGGCTTGGGCGGGTGCTTGAGAGAAGTGGGGCTGTTAAAGCAGGCAGGGGTCAGGTTCTGCAGGCTCTTGTGTGTTACACTGCTTTGTTTGAGTTTTGTCCTGAAGGTGAAGGGGCGTCAGTGGTAAGTTTTAATCTGGGCAGTGGTAAGTTTTAATCACTTCACAGATGAGCCAGGCTGGGTGCTTTGAGGCCGATGGTGCCGTGATCAGTGAGGAGGTGCAGTGAGTGGTGGGCTCTGGAGGCGTGGAGAAGAAAGTCAGAGCTGCGGCGCCGAAAGAGCTCCCGGGATCGGCTCATCCAGGCCCTGCATCTGACCCAGGGTCCTCGGGCCCAGAGACGTGCCGGGACTTCCTTGGTCTTTGAACCCAGACCTTGGTCTTTCTGCTGCACTTGGCGTTCTGTGTGAGTCCCCTTCTGACATGTGAAAACCGCACACCTTCTTGTGAGTCTGTCGACTGGGGATCTGCTGTCTAATGCCGTCCTCAGCTGCGATGTCGTCCTCTGAACGGCAGGCCTTATGGTGGGAGGCTGGCAGATCAGTGTGGCCCTCAGTGGGAGCCTGTCTTGTTGGTCCTTGGATGATAACGTCGTGGGGAGTGCCCCGGACCAGGAGGCTGGGCTGAGCCACATTCTGTAAAGGCCTCTGCTTCTCTGGTGTGACTGATTCCAGAGAAACAGTCTGTCTCTCCCTTCGTCTCTCTCGAAATGTTGTGAGTGAGTGGGGAGACCCAGAATCGGGTTCAGTGTGTCCAGTCCGGGTAGCTATTCTTTATTCACAGATAGAAGTGTTTGCATCTGGCTTTTCCTGTGACACGTGTAGCTTTCTGTCTCTGTAGATACAGGTGGATAGTATTGTTTAATGACCGTCTTAAGTCCATAAAGACGTGCACTCAAAGGGGTAGGTTGAACCGTAGTTTACGCAAGCCCTTCCTGTGTGACGTTCAGACTGTGTCTGACTGCTCGCTGTGATAAAGTGGTGATGAGTGTCCCGGCCCCTCTCTTTGTACACTTCTGTGTTTTTCCCCCTTAGGACAGGTTCTGCTGCTCCTGTCTCCAGCCCAGCTGCCCTGAGGTTCTGGTGTTTGTATGGGGCGCTTATTCTGTTTTGTTGAAAAGTCTTGGTCTCAGCGAGGCAGCTGGTCCACTTTAGTGTTTCATCCGTGCCATGGCTAGGAGTTTGCATCTTCAGCTTTGCCCTGAAGCCTCTGTGTGCTGGGTGTCTTCCTGCCGGAGGTAGCGCCCCTGCCCCTCAGCTGCACCCGGTGTTATGGCCCTGAAGCGTCTGCAGCAGCGGCGTGCATGGATACGACACATTCCTGGGAATGACCAGGGTTGGGTGTTAGGTCTGGCGCTGTCGCACTGGCAGGTTGCTTCTAGAGCCTTCTCTGTCACGCGGGGCTGGATGCGGCCTTCCCCTCGGAACTGGTGGCGAGGGCTCCGTGAGCCCTGGTGTGGAAGGCCCCTCGCTCTGTGCCTGGCACGTGGCGGCCCGCGGTGCCCGCGTCCGCTCTGCCCCTAGGACCCTGCTGCGGCCAGCTCCCCCGCCTTCTCCTCGCCTGTGGCCAGTCTCCGCGGACCCTGCTGTGATGTTGCTTTGGCCTTGGAGCAGTCTGACTGCTTGCCGGGCCCTGTGCCGCAGGAGGCTGTCTCCCGCCACGCCCTGCCCTCCAGCCTCTGGGCTGGCCTTCCTCTGCCTTCCGCGTGCTCCTCCCTCTGCGGGGCCTGTCCTTTCCCTTGCTCCTGAGCGCCAGGACCCTTGCCCTCCATGGCTTGGTGCTCACGCGACTTTATAGAGAGGCAGTCCGCAGCTCCCTTCCCGAGTTTGCCTGGGACCCAGCGCTCGGGTGCCCTGTTCCACCGTGAGTCTTGTGACTGTTTGCAGTTAAGTGTTTTATTGGTGCGATTGCTTAACTTGGTCTCCTCTGCTGAGTCCTTTATGCTCAACACTCAGCTGAACAAGATGGTAGTCAATGAATTCTTATTGATAAAAATAAGTGTGTTACCTTGTAAGCTGTAAATTTTGGTTGCCTTACCTGTGCAATGGGAAAAGTAGTATTTGACGCCTAGGGTTGTGGTGAGGATTCAGTAACACCTGCCAGGACAGGTATCCAGGTCTTAAGCTGATGTGGGCGGCTGCTATGTTCTTGTGAATCAGGTAGCTGGAGCAGTGTGGCAGGAGGGAGGGGCACGCAGATTCCCCCCAGAGTCTTAGGAGGGCAGGCAGTGATGAGGGTCAGGGAGGGCTGAGAAGGAGAGCGTGGCGCCTTTAGAACCAGGCGGGAGAGCAAGAATCAGGTGGGGCTCAGGTTGGCGGAAGTGGAGGAGGGCACTCTGAAGCTGGCAGAGTGGCTGTCACAGACGCTCTGTGGCCCTGGCTCTGCAGGAGATGGGGCCCGTCAGGGCCAGAGGTCTTGGAATCAAGTCTGGTCAGTGTTCAGCGCAGAGGCTCATCTGTGTAGTAGGCTGGTCTCCTGCATGTTGGATCAAATGCGCTGACTGCTCAGAGCTCTGCGTGTCCTGGCCACGCCCTCCGCAGACCTGGCCAGCTGGCGGGCTGGGCAGTGTAAATGCTTGCAATCTTTCTGAAGGCCATTCGGAAAGAGATTCTGATGGTCATAACAATAGTATTACTCTTGAGCCCGATAGTCCATCTTGGGGAAATTCATCCTGAGGGAAGAGCCCAGCGGGAGGGAAGAGCTGCGAGCGTGGTGTTGCTGCTACGTTGCGCGTGAGTGTGAAACATCGGGAGCAAGGGAGCTGCATTTTACATTCGTCGTCTCTTTGGCTTATTGCAACAAGCTTGTGATGATGGTGCTTCCCAGGTGAGGAAGCTGAGCTTGGAGAGATTCAGTGATTCGCTCAGGAGTTTAGTGTGATGGAGAAACAAAAAGAAGGCCAAACGCACAGCTGGTCTTTCTGGTCGGAAAGCCCGCAGGCATTCTTCTGGAGCACACTGAGTACGTGGGTGCTCAGCAGGGAAATGGTTAAGCAATTGACTGTGAATCAATTCAGTGGAATTCGGTGCAGTCATTTTAAGTGATAATTATGGGAGTTCTGTCGCAACATGAAAATATTTAAGACATGTTAGGGGAAGCAGTGGATTATACAAATTCACTTATGTTACAATTTTACAAAAAATGTGTATTCATGAGCAAAGGCTGAAAAGAATATATAGAGAGTAGATTTCATAAGATAGCTGCATTCCAGGTGTTGTTTGGGTTCACTTTTAAAATCCTGTTGTTACTTCAGTATTGTTGGTTGATGAATAGATGTTTGCCTAGCAACAGTTTTCTGGGTGTTTTGAGGACACTGGAAGAGTACTGCAATCAAAAGCGAATCCCAGGATGTCTTCGTCTTCCTAACCCCACTTGGCTGCTGCTGGCAGAACTGTCTTACGTGCGGTGTTGTTTACCAGAAATGAACTCTGGGCAGCTTGATTTCAGATGGCTTTTGTGATGTCTGGGTGAATGGTCTAGCAGTTTTTGGACTTTCAAAGAGGATAAAAAATTAATGGTAGCTTGAAGGCCTGTGTATTGAGGCTTGAGTGAGAAGTGGACTCTTTCTGAAAGTGATCCTGTGTTTTCTGCTCGCTCAGTGCCAGGCTCTGCCCGGTACTGTAGGTCACGTAGTTGCCACTACACCTCCGAGAAGTAATGGACTTTGATCCAGTGGTTTCCCCAGGGTTGGGTGGCTCACAGCTCACAGCGTCGGGAGTGGAGTCCACTTCCGGCTCCACTGACCGCAGGGCCCCTGCCCTCGGTCCTCGTTGCCTGCAGTCCAGAGATGCCCCGGAGGCTGAGCCTCCGCGTGCAGTCCCAGGCCCTCCCAAGCCGCTGAAGCTGGGGCCAGGTCGCCGGAAGCGCGGCTCCGGGCTGAGAGCGGGGCGGTCGGAGTCGCCCTGACTCTCCTCATGCTGTTGGCTTTCCCCCTTCTTCCCTTTGGGCGGTGCCCTGGGCGCGGAAGGCCGTCGACAGGGAGTGGGAGGAGGTCACGGTGACCGGGCAGAAGCCTCCAGAGGGTGTCCTGCCGCTGAGCTGGGACCGAGGTGGGATGGCTCCTCTTTCAGAGGCTCCACGGTCCCACTCGGGTTGCCAGAGCCGAAGCCTGGCGAGTACAGCGCTCGTATTCACCCGCTTTTGAGCACTGAGTTGCCGAGTCGTATTTGGTGGATTTTCAGGTATTTACTCCATTGTATGGTACGCTACTCTCAGTGTTTCCCGTCTTTTTCTTTTTTTCATTTCTTAAACTTACTTCAAGTGCAGATGAAAAGTACAAATGAAAAGAATATTAATGTTTTAAGTTCTTACGCTATGCCAGGCACAATACTAAACATCCCAATTAATTTCTTTTAATCCTCGTAATAGCTCTCTGAAAGAGGCATTACTATAATCCCATTTTTATAGATAAAGGAGCTGAAGCACACAGAATAACAAACTTGACTAAATGCATACGGCTAGTAAGGTAGCCTGGACCAGCTGCATTCATTCATTCGACACATGTTGATGGAGTGCCCCCTGTGTCCCAGATACTGTGCTGCAAATCTCAGGGGAAACAGCCGTGAGCAGATAGATCGCAAAGGTCCCTGCCCTTCACGAGTGGGCGACCTTTATATAACAGGCGCCACAGCAAATAGTGCACGTGTAAGGGTCGAAGATGAAGGCAGGTTGTGGCAACTTCTAATAAGAAAGTAAGAGATCTGCGTGAGAGAGTGACTTGGCGGAGGTAGTGACGGCCCTCTTTGGAGCCAGTAGTTAGGAAGGGCCTTTTGGAGGCTCTGATGTTTAAGCTGAAGCTGAGATGGAAAGCCTGAGATTCAGCCTTCCCGGCAAGGGCTGCAGGAAGAGCTGGGCGCGCAGACAAGGCCCGGCTTATGTGAGGACTGGGGAGGGTGCAGCATTGCCAGCGAGGGGTAGGGCGCTTCACGGCCGAGCGTAGAGCCAGATCACACAAATCTGCGGCCACGGCTCCAAGGTTTTTTTTAGTTTTTGCAGCCCCGTGACTGTAGCCTGCCAGGCTTCTCTGCCCGTGGACTTTTCCAGGCAAGAATACTGGAGTGGGTTGCCATTTTCTTCTCCAGAAGGTCTTTCCAACCCAGGGATAAAACCTGCGTCTCCTGCACTGCAGGTGGATTCTTTACCATTGAGCCACCGAGGAAGCCCAGAAAGTTTTATTCTAAGAGTGATGGCGGAACTTCCTCGGTAGTCCAGTGGTAAAAACTTTGCTTTTCAATGCAGGGGTTGTGGGTTTGACCCCTGTTGGGGGAGTTAAGATCACCCATGCCTGGGGGCCAAAACTTAAAAACGGAACAAAATCAATAAAAGACTTTAAGAATGGCCCACATTTTAAAAAATCTTTAAAAAGTGATAGAAAAAAGCAAGGTCTGTCCGACTCTGAAGCCTGAAGGTCGCTCCTTGCATCACATGGCTTGCAAGAAATTCGTAAATACGCCCAGCCTCGTGGCCACTCCATTGTTATTGTGTATGAATGACCATCTCTTTATGTTGTAAAAGAGGATGTGGTTCCCCATCTCTTAGAGACGGATTGGGCAGAAAGGAAATCCCCCAGCTGGTAGACCGCAGTGTGATAGACTGCTGTATAAAGAGGTTAAAGGGTGTGTGGAAACAGCTAGGAGGACCCCAGGCCAGCTTGGTGGGGTCGTCAGAGAAGGCCTGATGAAGGCTCTGGCATTAAGCAGAGAATGAGACTGGCATTGTTGCAGAAAAATTGGCGCCTGTATTTCATTTTATTCACCGGGGTTTGGCTGGCGTTTGCAATGACCTTCTGAAGGCTTATTTACCTTTTCTCATTAAAAAAAAGTTCTTCACCTATAAATAGAACAAATATTCTTTCAAATGTTGCTAAGAATTTTAGCAGCACGCACAGTGTGGGCATTCTCAGCAACCTCCATAAATAATTTATTGGTAGCCAAGTAATGGAATAAGGTTTCTCTTTATAGGAAGCATCTGGCGGGGTAGACTTTTTGTTTGAATGAATGTTTTATGTGCTGTTTCCTTAAAACATTTAAAAGGGAGGCTTTAATGACCCTATCAATTGCTTGTTCTCTGTTCTTCTTAGCCACAAAATTGAAACTTAAGTGTTAGCAAGGGGCCAGGGGTGGAAGATTCGAAATGTACTTAATGTAGAGTATGCTTATCATTCCCTTTTATCAGTTGTAAAAGTGTTCAAAAGTTTATTAAAAGGAGTATTACGTGCTGTTACCAGTTGTTATTTAAAATGCTGAAGAAAAGCCCCAGTGACTATGCACGAGTGGTGATGTGGTCACACTCGAGGACAGCGATTACTGTTTTACTGTTGACTTTTGTTGTCGCTGTTCAGCCTCTAAGCTGTGTAGCCCCAGGGACCGCGGCACACCGGGCTCCCCTGGAGTTTGCTCAGATTCCTGTCTGTTGAACCGGTGACGCTGTCAAGCCGTCCCATCTTCTGCCAGCCCCTTCTCCTTTTGCATGAAATAAACCCCTGCAGTTCTAAGTGTTGGCTGAGCTTTGACATACGTATACTCCCTGTTAACTTTGTCATAATCAAGACATGTGTTGATGTGATTTTTTTTTGGTCTGTGTGTATATGGTTGTAGGGTCGTGTGACTGTCAACCACAATCGGAATGTTCCAAAAGGCCGGAAATCCCCGACTCTTCCCTCTCTGTGGCCAGACTCTTCACCCAGACCTCTGGCAGCTCTCCCTCCATTCCCAGCCGCTGTGATTTTGCTTTTTCCCGAAGTCATATGCACAGACTCAGCCCTGCAGTCCTCGGAGGGTGGCCTCTTCACCGCAGCGTCTCAGAAGCGCGTCTGCAGGGCCACGGTGGCGTGCGTTTTCCCACCATGTGCGTGTGCACGCTATTCATTCAGCTTCTGAAGAGCGTTCGAGTTCTCTCCATGTTTTGGTGATGATGCATAAAGCTGCAGTAAACATTCCTGTATAAGTGTGTGTGTGTGTGTGTGTGTGTGTGTGGCAGGGGGCGGGGCATGGGTTTTCACTTCTCTAGGGTAAACACCTAGGACTGGAGTCCCTGAGTCATATGGTAAATGTAGTGTTTTTTTTTTTTTGGTAAGAAACTGCCAAACTATTATCCACAGTGATGGTACCGTTTTGCACTCCCATCAGCAGAGTGTGAGAGTTCCATTCGTCCCACGTCTTCGTCAGCATTTGGTATTAGCAATTAAATTTTTTTTGGCCATTGTAGTAGATGTATAGTGGTATCTCATTATAGTTTTAATTCACTTTTTCCTAATGGCTAAAGATGCTTAAAAATCTTTTCTTGTGCTTATTTGTCGTCTGTGTATCTTCTCCTGTGTGGTGTTTTTTCAAATCTTTTGCCTGTTTTTTTTTTTTAATTGAGTTGCTTCCTAGCAATGACATTTTGAGAGATATTTATGTATTCTAGATACAGTTCCTTGGAGAAGGAAATGGCAGCCCACTCCAGTGTTCTTGCCTGGAGAATCCCAGGGACGGGGGAGCCTGGAGGGCTGCCGTCTATGGGGTCACACAGAGTCGGACACGACTGCAGCGACTTAGCAGCAGCAGCAGCAGCAGATGCAGTTTCTATGCTGGATCTGTGATTTGCAAATGTTTCCTCTCACTGTGTAGCTGGTCTTTTCATTCTCTCACCGCTGGGTTTTTCCAAAGCAAACTTTTAAAATTTTGATGAAGCTCAATTTATTGATTTAAAAGAAGGATTTCCAATTCATGAATTTGGTAAGTCTCCTCACTTATTTAGATTCTTGATTTCGTCAGACATACATAATGTCTTACTAGATTTGTTCTTACAAATTTTCCTTTTTGGAGATACTGTAAATAGTATTTAAAAATTTTTCAGATTTCGATTGTTTGTTGCTGCTGCTGCTACTAAGTCACTTCAGTCGTGTCCGACTCTGTGCGACCCCATAGACGGCAGCCCACCAGGCTCCCCCGTCCCTGGGATTCTCCAGGCAANCTATGCTGGATCTGTGATTTGCAAATGTTTCCTCTCACTGTGTAGCTGGTCTTTTCATTCTCTCACCGCTGGGTTTTTCCAAAGCAAACTTTTAAAATTTTGATGAAGCTCAATTTATTGATTTAAAAGAAGGATTTCCAATTCATGAATTTGGTAAGTCTCCTCACTTATTTAGATTCTTGATTTCATCAGACATACATAATGTCTTACTAGATTTGTTCTTACAAATTTTCCTTTTTGGAGATACTGTAAATAGTATTTAAAAAATTTTCAGATTTCTATTGTTTGTTGCTGCTGCTGCTACTAAGTCACTTCAGTCGTGTCCGACTCTGTGCGACCCCATAGACGGCAGCCCACCAGGCTCCCCCGTCCCTGGGATTCTCCAGGCAAGAACACTGGAGTGGGCTGCCATTTCCTTCTCCAATGCATGAAACAGAAAAGTGAAAGTGAAGTCGCTCAGTCGTGTCCGACTCTTCATGACACCACGGACTGCAGCCCGCCAGGCTCCTCCATCCATGGGATTTTCCAGGCAAGAGTACTGGAGTGGGGTGCCATCATCTTCTCTGTGTTTGTTGCTAGTATATTGAAATACGATTGATACCTGTATGCTGACTTTGCTAAACTCACTTAATGAATTCTGGGAGCTTTTTTGGGTAGATTCCTTGGAATTTTTTGTTTTCATGTTGTCTGCACATAAAGGTGGTTTTACTTCTTCCTTTCCAATCTGGATGCTTTTTATTTTTTCCCCTTGTTTTATCACAGTGTCTGGAACTTCAAATACATTTTGAATAGGAATCATAAGAGCCAATAGCCTTTCTTTATTATTGATGTTAGGGGAATAGCATTTCGTTCTTCATCTTCAGTAAATATGTTTTTTGTAGGTGTGTGACTTTTTCGTGTATGTCCTTTAGCAGATAAAGCATGTTCCCTTGAATACCTAGTTTGCTGACTTTCTATCTTGAATGATTGTTGAGTGTCTAACGTGCTCTCTGCATGTTCTGCTATGATCACACGTGTGTTTTTCTTCTTTGATCCTTTAGTTTTGGTGAATTACATGGATTGACTTTGGAATATTGAAGTAGTGTTAGATTCCTGGGATGAATCCCACTCATGATGTGTTACTGTGTTTCCAATTTTCCAAAGAAAGGCAGTGCCAAAGAATGCTCAAACTACTGCACGATTGCACTCATNTGTGTGACTTTTTCGTGTATGTCCTTTAGCAGATAAAGCATGTTCCCTTGAATACCTAGTTTGCTGACTTTCTATCTTGAATGATTGTTGAGTGTCTAACGTGCTCTCTGCATGTTCTGCTATGATCACACGTGTGTTTTTCTTCTTTGATCCTTTAGTTTTGGTGAATTACATGGATTGACTTTGGAATATTGAAGTAGTGTTAGATTCCTGGGATGAATCCCACTCATGATGTGTTACTGTGTTTCCAATTTTCCAAAGAAAGGCAGTGCCAAAGAATGCTCAAACTACTGCACGATTGCACTCATCTCACATGCTCACAAAGTAATGCTCAAAATTCTCCAAGCCAGGCTTCAACA